>SCLH01000665.1:53438-74630 GCA_004367855.1 Oikopleura vanhoeffeni | reverse complement strand
ACGTGAATCTATAAATAAAGTGTGTCCAAAATGGTCAAAATTTTTTAAGCAAATTTTTTTTGTATTTGTAAGAAATGGTTGAATCTGATTGGTTGAGCCGCAAAAAAGCGCAGGCATTTTATGCGAATTGCAAGACCTTTTTGAACTCTCTGTAAATATGATTTGGTGACTGGAGTGACTCCTTAAGTGCACGGTAGTGTTTTGAAACACAGGAAACCTAAATTCATATCGATTACGGGAGCTCCTGGGCGTTTTTTACTAGATTTTTAGCCAATATTTTTATATAATTCGGCTTTTGAAAACAACTCATCCGATTACATTCTCAGACAGCTCAAACTGAGCACAAATATCTTGTGAATAATAAAATAAAAAGATTAGTCGGAATCTGATCATTGTTTTCATTTTTTTTAAGAAAAACTTATAATTAAACAATTTCAGTAATCTTAGAAAAAATAGTACGATTGACCAATATTTTATTTTATTATTCACAAGATTTATGCTCAGTTTGAGCTATCTAAGAATGTAATCGGATGAGTTGTTTTCAAAAGCCGAATTATATAAAAATGTTTGCTAAAAATCTAGTAAAAAACGACCATGAGCCCCCGTAATCGATATTGTTTTTTAAATTAGCCCCCAGGCAATGTCCAAACATACCCCAAAAAGTGCCATTTAGTTTTGAAACTGTGTTCAAAATAATCATATGCTCGTGGCATATCGTGTGTACGTGGGGGTTAAGACAGAATTCATGTTTTTAAGGATTGAAAGGCAAATTTTCAAATAATGATGGTCGACTTTCGAACCACATGAATTTCATCTTTTACCAAACAGAAATAGTTTTTCACAAAATGAACATTTCTAGAACTACTTTAAAATATGCAGATTTTGGAAAATGTATCTAGGAAAGCTGTAACTTGAAGTGAAAATTGTTCTACCTATATTTAAAACAAAAAAATACACGGCGGTGGCATATTTTACTAGCCTTTTAGTGTGGCTGTACTTTTTGCTAGCAAAATATACCNCTGCACGCACGGAAAATTGCACAAGTCTACGAAAACAGCGTTTAAAATGCGCTCTCTAGTGATCTCTACCGGACATTATCTTTGTTAAATTGTATTTAGTTTTGATTGAGCAATTTTTGGTCAATTTTGTTTCAAGGAGATATTCTTATAGTAAAATTGTGAGTAGTTTTGACACCAGGTTTGCGGATTAATAAAGTGCTTCCAACCATTCGGAAATCAACCGAGCTCCAAGAATTTCCATCTGAATATAATTGTTAAAAAAGACATGAAATTAAATTTTGNAACAACCCCCGTGAGGTCAAAGAATTTGTATCAACTACTGTAGTTCTCTCGTTAGTTTTACCGTTGCGCTCCCTACTAATGCTGCATAAATTATCAAAGAATAACTTTTGAAGCTTGAAAATGGCCACAGCTTCCGCTAGAGAGCAAAATTTTACGACCACTGCATTTGGTAGATTTTGTACTACTGTGGTTTGCTTCTATAAGGACAGCTGATATTTTGCCATATTGTCCTTAGCTTTTGGTGCCATAATGTCCTTATTTTTTAAAATTGCTCTAAAAATTTCAAAAATAATGGCAGCATATTATAATAACGGCAGCATATTATAGTAAAGAATCTACCAACTGCAGTGGCGGTAAAATTCTGCGCTCTAGCGGAAGCTGTGGCCATTTTCAAGCTTCCAAAATTATTCTTGATTTCTTTGATAACGATTTATTTTGAAACAAATTTTTGTCAAAAATGGAATTGTTTTTAAAAATCTTCCAATTTTAGAAATTTACTCTTTAGCGCGACTTGTGGTCACTTTTTAAAGTTTTCGTTTTGTTTTATTAATATAGATTTATCGTGGAAACGAAAATTTTTAAGATTTGGTTTTTATTCAAAAATTTTAAAATTTGCTCTCTAGCAAGACCTGTGGTCATTTTTGAATTCCTGATATAGATTTATTCAAGAAAGGAAATTTCGAAGATTTTTTGGCCCGCGTTTTGTACGCCTGAAACACCGGTTTATATTTCACCCAATATCTCCTAAGAGTCAATATAATTCTATGCCCATTCTACCCTAGGTAGCTTTTTTTTTAGGTCACCCCACCCTTTGCCCCCATGCCATTTTTTAACAAAGCAAGATAATCCAAAACGGATTTCTGCATCCAACAGCCAAGAAAAAACTCAAAGACCAAAATTTTTGAATTTTTTACCGGAAGTCCGGTAATACCGGAAATCGACCGGTGAAAATTTAAAATGACGATTCTGAGAAAACTGCCCATAGCGTAAATTCACTATTTCGACATCTAGTACAAATTTTTGACGAAATTTTTTTGGCAGACATTTTTTTGTCATATGACCCTTCTAAGGGGGTNGACTTCCGGTAAAAAATTCAAAAATTTTGGTCTTTGAGTTTTTTCTTGGCTGTTGGATGCAGAAATCCGTTTTGGATTATCTTGCTTTGTTAAAAAATGGCATGGGGGCAAAGGGTGGGGTGACCTAAAAAAAAAGCTACCCTAGTATTTTTACTCTTGAAAATTATTTGTTTTATTCCGTCAAATACTGAATTTCTTTCATTTTCCGTTTCAGCTTAATTTTTGAATTATTTTTAATAAATACATTTTTAACTTACTATCAAGTGTGATGGAAATTGCAGTTGGTGCATTTGACCCAAATCCATAAATTTCGATCTTTTCGATAAAAGAATTCGCATTTTGGTAAGAACCAGAAGTCGCAGCATCACTAAAATGTTTTTGGAATTATTTGCTTTAACCCTCAGAGGCATATAAAAAATCCGCCGTTCATAATAATTAATGCAAATTGGACAAAAGTGTAAAAAAGGGGACATGCTTGATTTTGCCGTTTTGGCTATTTGGAAAACCCCCATTCTGTTATTGGACTAATTTTGGTCTAAAAATCGAAAAAATAGCGCTAAAGCAACTTCACTTTCAGAAACATAGGCTATGTTTAGGGAGCGCAGCGGGCAAATTTCTAACTTTTGAACGGTTGCTGTTCAAGAAAAACGAAAATAAAATCTTGGGCAGAATTCAAGATGAAAAAATAAAATTTTAATTTTTTTTCAAAAATCCGATTTTTTGTTTAAATTGGGGCTGGTGAGCTGGGGTTTTTGTTTTTTTCCTGTTCTCCTAAAAATTTGACAAAAATTGAACAGGGGAAGGAAAATTTTTTAGAGAAAAATCAGTGTCTGACATTCGTACGAAATGACCAAAATTTTTTTTACAAATTTTCAAAATGATTTTTTACAAAATTGTTTTTTCAAAATTTTTTGTGACAACGGCCATACTTCTGAAAAATCAGATAAGTGGAGTTTTATATGCTGAAAATCGAAGTGCTATGAATGTGCGTTTTAAAAAGTCATTTTCTGACCACTAGATGGCCAGAAACTTTTTTTTCACGGAATCGTTTTTTCTGAGTCAACAAATTTGTAACAACTACTGTAGTTTTCTCTGTAGACTAACCGCTGCGCACCCTATACATAACTCAAAGCTAAGAAATCAATTCAAATTATTCATTCACGCTACATTATTATGGCTTTTGAAAAATTAAAAAATTCTTAAAAAATTGATCTTTTGAGGACAAAAGTTGTCTGTATAAGTGTTTTCAAAATTTACGTAGGTTGGCCAAGTTCAGACTGTTTTTGACAGTTTGATTTTGCCGTCTTCGATGTTGAGAAAACGGCCGTTATGTTTCTCGTTGACGCATTTTACTGTAAAAAGCGAAAAACTACTGTGAGTTCGTGTTCAGGGACGCGCCCTATCAATATTAAGAGTACTGTCCAGCGAAAAGTACCTACACTGTACCATGAAAATATGCTTAAGTTAAGATACGATGTCACATACGTATCTTACTATGCGATATTGGCAGGGGAAATTTGTAACTTTTCGCTGGACCAGTTACTTTTATTATTGATAGGACGCGTCCTGATAAACCGGAATCACTGTTACTAAAAAAAATATGACAATTCAGTCCAGCTAAAATTGCCGTTTTGTCCCATGAACGAACGTGGTTTTTATTTTTTATCAACAAATTGCGGTTATTGCTTTAGACAAAAATGGCAGTACTAGCACCCCTGTATTTTTTGTGCCTTGATTAATTTACCTATATGTAAAATATTATTTTCAAGCTTTAACGTTGTTTCAGCGAAAATTCTCCCTTTTCATAATCATGAGTAATCCCATTCGTCAAAATAAACTTCCCCACATTGCCCAATCCGAGACTGTCTGCGAGCAACAAGAGTAAAGGGTCATTTTTCCATAAGGTCGAAGATCTTCTGATTTTGTCTCTAATAACAAAGACAGAATTTTCTTTAATAAAAGTTGGAATAGGTTCTTCCCCAGTGCCCAGTGGACCAATTGTGTTCCAGATTGAAAAACGGATTCGTGATGGTCCAGTACTGAACCACCTTATCAACCACGGGGAAAAAGGCTTCCACATGGATTGACCGGAGTTCTGTACACGTGCGGACAATGACAGAAATCACCAAGCCATGAATATCGTTTCTCCTTCCAAAAGGTATCCGTAGCAGATTAGGGTAATTTGTACCAAATAGGACGCATGCACGGAAGCACCACTTTTGTGTGAGGCTTAAAAAGTGCTTCAAATACAGGGTTTTTATATAATATTGCGGGAGAGATGGGAGGCAATAAGCATGTAATTTAGGTGCTTCACAATTTACATGCTCATTGACCATCAGCGGTGTTAAATCATATTTCTGCAAAAAAAGCTTAGATTGACATACTGTATATGTAAGAACAAAACCCCTTTCTTTAGAAAAAAAAACTTTTTTAAGAAAAAATTTGACCAATTGCCGACCCTAAGCCGATAAGCATTGACCATAGAGCCGAAAAGGTCTAAGCGGAAAAACGGGCTGGTAAGTCTTTAGAGCGGACACAACGGAAGACTTAAGCGACACAACGGAAGTTTCGAAAACAGTTCAATTTGGAATATTAAATTAAAAGTTTTTTCTGTTAAAATACTTATATTTAATTGATGTTCGGACCTTTCACTGTAAATACAAGCCGTGGTTTTGGCAGCGAAAATTTTTCGAAATTCCGCTTGTGTCCGCTTAGACTACCCCGTTTTGTCCGCTTAGACCTATTCGGCGCTTAATCACCCCTTGGAGGCACTAGAGAGCTTCACAAATTTAGGAAAAATCGCTAAAGACAAGCTGTCTACCAGTTGGTAAACCTCGATAAAAAAGAAATAATTGCCAAAAGAAAGTTGAAAATTCAATTTTTTTGTTTATTTTTGGAAGCTTTAAATTCAAAAATATCTCTACGCGACAAATAGAGTCGATTTTGTTTTAATTAAGGGAGTACCCCAACGCCATTTAGTGATTTTCAACGTTTGTTTCTTGAGCTAATAAAAGTTGGCTGCAGTTTCATGTTCTAAGACCAGGAGAGATTTGTCTGAATTTTCGGAAAAAAGTGACCAAAAAGTTTTTTTGTATTGATCGTACCCGTATTGGGTTTACCGCGTCCCAAAAGTCATTTTTTCGACTTTATCTGTGTCAATTCATTTCATTGTATTAACATAATTTTCTGATTTTTGTGAGCAACCCAATTTGTTGGTTAAAAAAAAGTTATGCGCCAGATATTAAAATTTTTTTTTCTTTAATTTGCCTACAATCTACTGATAAAGTCCTCAAAATGGCGGTTTTTGGTACCCTGGGGCGCAGTTCAATTTCATTTGGCGCAACGAGTAAGGCAAATTTTTTCACGGAAAAAAGCACATTTCTTAAAAATTGCGAGTTCGTGATTTTTATGGCGCTCAGTATTTGCTATATTTTTGTAGTTATGTATGCGCATGTCAAAGTTTTGCTTCCTGAAAAATACAGGATAAAATATTTGCTGGGATTATAATTTTTTTTTTTCATAGTTTTCAAACAAATTCAATATTTTTAATGAACAGCCAGTTAATTTCACACAGTGAAAATGCATGTATCGGTGTCTTTACTCATAAAACACGTAATCTGGTCGACATAAGCTGAAAATGACGAGTCAATTTGAGAAGTAAATAGGAAATTTTTTACATCGAATTTTCATTTTTTTAATTTTTTCGGAATGAAACCGATAACAAAATGAGATGAGATTAAAATTAGCTCTACCATGTCTGAGAGCCGAAATATAAGGTCCGACGATTTTTATCAATCTAAGAAAAGTTCAGAATTTTTTTTTTCCGAAAATTTAAAAAAATTTTATTTCTAATTTTAAGATGAAATCCAAAGTGAACTCATGACAACAAATCAGCGTCAACGGATTTCCAACTTTTACAAGTTACAGACAATTAGAAAATTATAGCTTAGAAAAAATAGGGAAATTTGTTTACATCGAAAAGTTTTTTTTTAATTTTTTGTGGATTTGAAACCGATTAACAAAAATGGAATGCGATAAAATTAGCTTCTTACCATGTCTGAGAGCCGGAAATAAAACCCGCGTGGGGTACGTCGATTTTATCAATCTAAAGAAAATTTCAGATTTTTTTATTTCGAAAATTAAAAAAGTATTTTTCTTTTTAAGATTGAAATCAAAGTGAACTCATGCACAACAAATCAGAGTCAACGGATTTCAACTTTGAAAGTTCCAGACAAATAGAAGAATTATACTTTAAAATAGGAATTTTTTACATCGGAAAAAATTTTTTGTTTTAATTTTTTAGGATTGAAAACCGATAACAAAAATGAGAATTGCGATAAAAATTAGCTTTCTATCATGTCTGAGAGCCGAAATAAAACCCGCGTGGGGTACTCCCTTAAGGGTTTACTGTCTGTTTGAAAAAATGTTGGGCTGAAATGATTATACTAATTTTGCCAGAAAAACGATTGGGGTCGTTTCGGGCGCTCCTGCGAACATGGTCTCTCACGTAGAATGGCGGCAACGGTACTTGGAGCTCTGTGGAGTCCATTTCCGCTTTAATTTTACCTGATATGAGCAACTAATTAATGCCGCAAGCGAACATAGAACCGAAGGAAAAAGTTATCTGAGTCCTTTATTTTTTTTGTCAATACCAGTAGGACCTCAAAAACAAGTTGTTTTTGTTCAAAGGGGGGTTTCCCCCAATTTTTTTCCCAAAAGGTTTTCAATTTCCGGAAATTTTTTTTTCCCGCTTTCGGAAAATATCGTTATGTTAATCGTACAATGCTGATTTTCTCCGAAGAAAGAAAAATTTAGTGGTTAGAAATATTTTTTCAGAAATTGAATTTTGGACCTCACACCAACATTTCACCGTAGATCTCTTGGAAATTCAAAATTTGGAGAAAATTATAGCTACTTATCCTTATGAGAGAATTCTAGATCTGTTAAAAAAAAATAACAAAAGTCTTAAATTAATTCTTAATTGAGTAAAACCTAAGACTTGGTCTTGAAATTCGGATATCTTTTATTTTTGATTTTTACAGCAACTCGCCGAAATGCTTCCCTAAAATATAAAAATCTAACGATCGTTGCCCGACTGCGCCGCACTGCCGTTTGACAAAATTATTATCGTTAGATAAAAATCTAGTCCACGACAATCGGGTCCCTCACATTTACACCCACAAATAGGAATTATAAATTGACCAATCACGACTAAGACAGTGGACTGAGATATTTAGGATCCCGATAAAACTTTGTCAAAAATAAAAAGCTTAAATTTTTGCCGTTTTGTCCGCTTAGACTTGTGTCCGCTTGGCCAAACCAAGGACACCAAAAATTGTTTCGTTAATAATATTATTATCTTTTAATTATTCAACAAATTTGTTTTATCAAAAAATTTAAAATAAATAAATATTTTTTCGTAATTTGGGAAATAAGTCTTGATTTTTCCGTTTAGTCAAATAATATTTTTTATCAAATTTATTTAATGGAAACAATAAAATTGTAACGGCCAAAAAATTGCCAAAACAATCTCCAGCAAAAATAAAGTTAAAAGATAGTCGATAATAATTTTTTTGGAAAATTAACGCCACCAAAAATATTTATCGTTGGAAAAATATGAAAATGTTTTTTAAAATTTTCAAAAAAAATATTTCAAATTTTTGATTTGCAGTATGTTATTATCATTGAGAGGCCTGCCTTTATAGAAATAGGGTGTTCCAAACGCAATAATCTGTATTTCTTCATATCTGATAGCACTTTCTCATTCTTGAAGTCCAAGTTCTTCAAATACCCAAGGTTCATCGCGTCTTTTAGAATCAAATGAGCGTGGGCGCGGGAAAAAAGTTGCATCTTGCACCTGTAAAGGTTCCAAAAACTGAACAGAACTGATTTTTTAATTATAAAAATTTAAATTGGTTTTTAAAAACTGCCATTTTGTCTGTTTAGGACTAGATCGTTTTTCAAACTGTCCAACTGAGTATATCTCATGAGGTTCCAAATACGGAGAGGAAAGCCGGTAAACTTCAGGTAGTTTTTATAGGTGCGAACAGATTTCACTTTTTACCACAGACGAACTGTATGAGCCTATCACAAAACGTTTTTTACATTTCAACTGGAAACTAAAAAAAAAAGCTCAGGACAAAATGTATTTTTTTAATTTTCTAATTTTTTTTTTTCAAAATTTGAGTATTTTCAAAATGACCGGGAACATGACCCAAGATGAAGTATCAGACGAAACAAGAAGATTATAAGAGTAATGGCTGGAAAATTAAAATTCCAAAAATAAGTTTAATTTTAAATTTTTTATAATGAAAAAAAGTTGGTAAAAAGTCAAATCTATAAAAAACTACTGGGGGTAATAAACTGGCGGTGGGTAAAACTGGCGGGGGTTAAAACGCGGCCAAAAAAAAAAGAAAGTCGTGCGACCTATTGGGGCACGAGTGATGGATAATTCATTTGAGGGGAGCATATTTTGACGCAATAAAATCGGGTCGATGATCCCTTCTTGCAACCCTGTTTATAGATTGAGGAGTTGTTCATTTACATAAGAAATTGACAAAAAAAAATTCAGAATTCTTTTGAAAAATTTCTTGGTGTGAAAAATTTTTTTAGCGTTTTTATGAAATTTTATAAATAAAAAAAAATTTGCTCCGCGTTTTTTACCGCCCAAAAAAACACCTCAGTGAGCTACACTGTCAGACCACGGACCAATCTTTTGAGAGTTAAGCAGTTAAAATAGTTGTCGAGCCCGATCTATCTGATTACATCTCCAGACTAATTCTGCCATCAGGTTTTCCAAAAAAAGCCGCCACCCGTTCAGCCGCAAACAAAAGCATTCCAGAAAGACTAGCGATAAAAGCATAGGAATTGAAGAGTTCAAAATGATGTACCAATTCTGCCCATTATCCCCAGTCCAGATTGGGACCCCCATCTCTGCCCGTTCCGACGAAAAAAAGGCGCGCGAAGCAACAAATGACCGCGAGAATTGCGTCACGTAAAAGTTGACCTTCAAAAAGTGCACGCTGAGTCATAAGACACGTCAATTTGATGCACGGCACGGTCTATTGTTCCCATTCTCTAAACAAAGTAATTACTGTCGTATTTGTCTAAGCGGACGTTTTTGAAAATTTTCAAAACGTCCGATTAGACGCACAAAAAAACGTCCTCTTAGACGCACGAAAATTTTGAAATTTGAAAAAATGCGTAGGACAGTAAAAAAAAATGACAACATTTGAGGATTTTATAAATTTAACAATTCTTATACCCGGTTTGTACCAGTTCAAAATAGTAAAAAAATATCTTTATATCATTTGCTACTTACAGTAACCATTTTTCGTCCTTTAGCTGCAACTCCCTCGATCATTTTGTTTGGGGTCGGGAACTTTGCTGCATCCCAGGTAAAATATCTTTTCCCGTTTGTGTGTTCAATATCTAACCAGATAACGTCACAAGGGATGTCGTGTTCATCGAATTTGGCATTTACTGTGGCTACATCTTCTTCGTCACGATAATTCCATTTACACTGGTGATATGCTGTAGCCCACTGAGGAGGCAGTTGTGGTCGACCAGTTAAGAGGGTGTACTGGTCGTTTACGGAGGCCATATTTGGTCCTGGAAAGAGGGTAACAATTTTTGGGCGGTGGTATCTTTAGCATGAAAATGTTTTTTCGGCAATGNCATCTCGTTTTATTTTATAATTATCGGATCCCGAAATAAAATTCAATCCTGATCCCGTGAAATTTGGAATTATCAAATCCCGATCAAAAAATGGTTAACCTCCCTGGAAATACAAAAAGATCAATTTTTCCAGTTTCGGATAGCCAAAAAGTCTCCGCCAGTGGTGTCTGAGAGCTCGAAAACCAGCTTGAAATGCTCGATTCCGGATCGGTATATTTGACATCGACCCAGGTTTCGGCGGCATTTAACCACAAGGCGCCACTAGTGAGTTTTGGGGTATGAGAGGTCACAAAAGGCACACCTCCATAAAGAGCCATTCTTTCGTTGATTTCAAATTGAAAAACATCAAGGTTAAATAAGCGGTACGGTTCCCCGTCTTCTGTGTTTGAAAGCACAAAACTGTCCGTGTGCTCCGGTAGACCATATAAATGACGAGAATCCACAAAGGCCAAATCCATAGAGACAGATTCAGGACCACGAGGACGAGAATCTGAAAAAAATCATGAATTTAAGGACAATTTCGCTAGCGTCTAGACTCTAGAGACTATAAAAGCCTCTAATTATTAGAGTCTAATTACAGTAGAGGGTCTTTAGTAGGACGATCCGATTAGAGCTATATATCGATAAAATCGTATTTTTAAACTTTATTATTTTGGCTGTAGCGCCACGTGTGTGTAAAATAAATACATTTCATATAATATTTACAGTAAAGTGTCTTTAGTAGGACGCGTCCTAAGGATTTTCAAAGTACTGTCCCACGAAAAGTACTAAAGTAAATACTAATATCATATTTAATATCATCTTTAAGTGCCCAAAATTTTCAAATAATGCAACCAATCACAAGCAAAAATCCGCCATGGTACGATTAGTAATATACCTTACATACGTATCGTACCATGGCGGATTTTTGCTTGTGATTGGTTGCATTATTTGAAAATGTTGGGCACTTAAAGGTCACCCGTATTTTTAGGAGACAGTAAAATACTTTGGAAGACAGTACTTTTAAAATCCTTAGGACGCGTCATACTAAAGAAACTTTACTGTAGTGGTTTTGAAACATAAAACTAAAATATTTTCAATCAATGATATCATAGTTTTTACTATATAGACTATAGTATATAATATAGTTGATATAGTTAGGCCTCCCGAGCAAAAAATGAGCAACCGGTAAAAAGGTCCTATGAATTTGAAAACTTCAGGTCTAGGACAGTTTTTGACGGTGAAAATTTTGGAAAAAAAATTTTTTGGCTCCGACCACTCGGTGGTGCTGTTTGAGGTGCTCAAAAATCGTGTTTTTCGTTTTTTCAAAAAAAAGCTAAATGTATATTTTTTTTTTCAAAGCTAACTTATTTTTTTGGGTAGAACGTAAAATTCTGCTCCGGATTGAAATTTAAAATTCACTGGACGACATTGATCACGTGGTGTAGCACCGGAAATGTAGGTGCCCAAAAACTCGAATTATTTGAAATCAATGATTTCTGGTACTCAAAAGATGCGCAAGCATCGACTTTGNTTTCAAATAATTCGAGTTTTTGGGCACCTACATTTCCGGTGCTACACCACGTGATCAATGTCGTCCAGTGAATTTTAAATTTCAATCCGGAGCAGAATTTTACGTTCTACCCAAAAAAATAAGTTAGCTTTGAAAAAAAAGATATACATTTAGCTTTTTTTTGAAAAGAAAACTTTGACCGCCCGAAACAGCGCCACCAAGTGGTTGCACCAAAAAATATTTTCAGCAAAAATTTTCGCGGTCGAAAATTATACTATGTCTGAAGTTTTCAGACTCATAGCACCTTTTTATCGGGTAGCTGATTTTTTGCTCGGGAGGCCTAGATATAGTTTTACGACTATTTTTACTATAGTTGATACTATAGTTTTTATGTGACCTTTCGGCTAAAAGCCATTTTTAGTGTAAGATAATTGGATGAACAGAATACGAAAGTTTGAATTTTTTAGCGCGGAATCAGATTTTAATAATTAGCGAAATTACATTATTTCAATTTTGAAGAAAATTTCTAAAAATATTCGGTTTTGTTCCAATTTTTTATGTTGTACTAAAAAATTTGCCTGGGTTCAATAAACAAAAAATAATAAGCTCTTATCCTTATATAAGCCCGTCTACCAGACCTTTATCGATTTGACGATTTGAAATAAGAAATTTCAAAACTCAAAAATGGTATCGATTTTTTAACCTATCTTTGTAAGAATTTTTTTCTGGTCATTTAAGACTAAGGATTTTTTTTTGTAATGAAAAAATTTCAAAAAATGATTTTTAAGGTAATTTTTCGTGATTGTTACAGGTAAATGTGATCCAGTTCTAGCGAAGCCGTATGAAAGTGCTAAAGGCTGATTTTTTGCCAGGTGAAAATTAAGCGTTTTTCGGCTACACCGTTTTTTTTTAATGAGGGTCGCGACCATATTTGAGCCTCTAATGACGGGTCCAATACTTCAAGTCATCTCAAGTTCATCGTATAGACTTTTAGTAACCCAAAAGAATCGGAAGGGTCGACTTTCTTAATGACGTATAGGAACTATGGGTCAATAATTACTGAGAGGTCGCTAGAGAGCAAAAACGGTCCAAGCACCCAAGGTCAACCTCAAGTTCATCGTATAGACTTGTAAGTTACCCTTAAGAAAGAAATCGGAAGGGTGAACTTTCTGATGGAACGTATTAGCAACTATGGGTCAAATAATGTACTGAAAGGTCGCTAGAGAGCAAAAACTTTTTTGCTCTTTTTAGTTTTTGCTCTTCTAGCGACCCTTTCAGTCATTATTGACCCATAGTTGCTAATACGTTCAACTCAGAAAGTCGACCTGCGATTCTTTTAGAGGTACTAAGTCTAATACGATAACTTGAGGTTGACCTTGGTGTGACCAGTTTTTGCTCTTAGCGACCTCTCAGTACATTATTGACCCATAGTCCTAATACGTTTCATTAGAAAGTCGACGCCTCCAATTCTTTTGGGGGTACTAACAAGTCTACTACGAGCTGAACTTTGAGGTTGACCTTGAACCTTTGACCGGTTCATTAGAAGGTTCAAATATTGGTCGCCGACCCTCAATTAAAAAAACGGTAGCCGAAAAACGCTTAATTTTCACTGGCCAAAAATCGCCTTCTATGCATCATACGGCTTCGTAGAACTGGATCAATTTTACTGTAAAGGACGGAAAAAATGACCTTAAAATCGATTTTTTTTGTGAAAATTTTTTAAAAAAAAAAAAATCCTACGTCTTAAAATGACCAAAAAAAATTTCTCTACAGATAGGTTAAAAACCATCGATACCATTTTCGGGGTTTTTGAAATTTCTTATTTCAAATCGTCAAGACCTCCTCAATTTATAATTCTTAAACTGGTTCCTTAGAATTTTCATTTCCGATTCGTATTTACGTTATGAATTTTTAAGAAATTCTGGCGAAAATTCTTCAAAAAATAGTAGGAAAAAAATATTTTTGAACGGCTAGTGCCGACTAGTAGTCGTAAATTTAAAATACGATTGTGAACATAAATTGCGAACTCTAATGATACATTTTGTGATAACAACTTGTGAGGTTATAATTTCTACGGGCCGTTGGTACGCTTGAAAAATTTCGGCTTTAAAAGTTTATCATCAAGAGTCATACACCACACAGGCCGGGATCTTAACCCAAGTGTGAAAGGGGGATCTATCTCTTAGCACCGAGTCGGTGCCACAACCGACCCCTTCACAGCTGGAAGACTCTTTCAAAGCGCTTTTATTTCATTTTAATATATACATACCTCAATTTAATATGTATTGACTCCCTAGTTGTTTTCCATCGTTTGAGATTTTTTGTCGTCTGCCTTTTCGGTTCGAAAGCGGCCCCTTTCTAACAGTGAACTAAAGGGCGGATAATTCGACCAATTTTGAACCCAGGTTCTTTTCGGGTCTCTTAACTTGTGTTTCGGCCACACCAAAGTCCCGATTCAGTCTCGTTCAAAAATTGCACATTCCCTTGATCCTCTCGGTCGTCTCAGTACCATTTCACTTTTTTGGCCTCAGTTGGCACTCAAAATTGCGCGGTCAACTGGGAGCCGATCATTTCTGGTTTGTGCTCATTGTTAAATAAAAAAAATAAGAAATTGTTCAAAAATCTCGTTCTTTCTGAAGCAAATTNGTGACCTTTTCCAAACTGCAAAATCTATCTCCTCCCAGACGGTATATCAAATTGAGTTCAAATTTTCACAGATCACGTAACACTAGTATGTTAATCTTTTAAAGCGAGCTTTTATTGATCCGGCGACTGAAAAATTCTAGAACGCCAAATAACCGACGATTTTTCACAATTTCAGACTTCAAAATCTATCTCCTCCAAAGATATATTTGCAAAATGGCTCAAATTTGTATCAAGTATTCTCCAGAACATATGTAAGGGATGAAAGCGAGTTTTTTTTTCAATTTCCAGCTAAAACTCGAACTATGATTTTTTTGGTCATTTTCGAAAAAATTTCCGAAAAAAAAGTGCTTCGATTTTTTCGAAAGTAGGCTCAAAAGAAAGTCAGTAAAACACTGACGAGAAAGTTGACTTACGTCAAGACGAAATTTTGAAGTTTGAGTGGTCAAATTTAACCAAACGTTATTTTTAACTTCATTTTTTAAAAAAATACTTAGAAAAAATGCGAAAATTTCGAAAAATTTTTTTTGATGATTGGGTTCGTAGTACACTTAATTATCACCCTGTATCAATTTGAAGCATGTTTAATGCCTATAAGGTCTTTATTTAATCAGAGTCGCATACCCCCTTAAGGTCAATTTTTCGTGATTTCACAGGTAGTATGTGATCCAGTCCTAGCGAAGCTGTATGAAGTGCTAAAAGGCTGATTTTTTGGCCAGTGAAAATTAAGCGTTTTTTGGGTACCCGTTTTTTTTATTGAGGGTCGGCGACCAATATTTGACCTCCAACGACCGGTCAAAGTTCAAGGTCAATCTCAAGTTAATCGTATAGACTTGTTAGTAACCCCAAAAGAATCGGAAGGGTCGACTTTCTCATGAACGTATAAGCAACTATGGGTCAATAATATACTGTACTGAGAGGTCGCTAGAGAGCGAAAAACTGGTCTCAACACCCCAAGGTCAACCTCAAGTTCCATTCGTATAGACTGTAGATGTACCCTAAGAAAGAAATCGGAAAGGGTTGACTTTCCTGAGAACGTATTAGCAACTATGGGTCAAAATATGTACTGAAAGGTCGCTATGAGAGCAAATAACTTTTTTGCTCTTTTTTAGTTTTTGCTCTTCTAGCGACCTTTCAGTCATTACTGACGCCATAGTTGCTAAATACGTTCAATGCAGAAAGTCGACCTCCGTCCGATTCTTTTAGAGGTACTAAAGTCTATATCGATAACTTGAGGTGACCTTGGGTGTTGACCAGTTTTTGCTCTTAGCGACCTCTCAGTACATTATTGACCCATAGTTCCTAATAACGTTATCATTAGGAAAGTCGACCCTCCAATTTCTTTTGGGGGTACTAACAAGTCTATAGACGCTGAACTTTGAGGTTGACCTTGAACCTTGACCGGTCATTAGAAGGTTCAAATATTTGGTCGCCGACCCTCCAATTAAAAAAACGGGTAGCCGAAAAACGCTTAATTTGTTCACTGGCCAAAAATCAGCCCTTCTAGCATTCATACGGCTTTCGCTAGAACTGGATCACATTTTACCTGTAAAATCACGGAAAAAATTGACCTAAAATCGATTTTTTTTTGAAAATTTTTCTAAAAAAAAAAAAATCCTACGTCTTAAAATGACCAAAAAAAATTTCTCCTACAAGATAGGTTAAAAACATCGATACCCATTTTTGAGTTTTGAAATTTCTTTATTTCAAATCGTCAAGACTCCTCAATTTAAATTCCTTAAACATGGCTTCCTTAGAAATTTTCATCCGAATGTCGTATTTACGTTATGAATTTTTAAGAAATTCTGGCGAAAATCTCAAAAAAAATAGTAGGAAAAAAAATATTTTTTGAACGGCTAGTCGCCAGACTAAGTAGTCGATAAAATTTAAAATTACGATTTGAACATAAAATTGCGAACTCTAAATGATACATTTTGTAAACAATTGTGAGGTTATATTCTACGGCCGTTGTACGCTTGAAAAAATTTCGCATTAAAAGTTTATCATCAAGAGCTCATACACCACACAGGCCGGGATCTTACCCCAAAGTGGTGATAGGGGGGATCTATCTCTTAGCACCGAGTCGGTGCCACAACCGAACCCCTTCAAGGCTGGAAGACTCTTTCAAAAGCGTTTTATTTTCATTTTACATAATTATATCATACCTCAATTTCAATATGTAATTGACTCCCTAGTTTTGTTTTCCATCGTTTGAGATTTTTTGTCTCTTGCCTTTTTCGGTTCGAAAGCAACGGCCCCTTTCTAACAGAGACTAAAGGGCGATAATCGCCAATTTGAAACCAGGTTCTTTTCGGGTCTGCTAACTTGTGTTTCGGGCCACAACCAAATCCCCGATTCAGTCTCGTTCAAAAATTGCACCATTCCCTTGATCCTCTCGGCTCGTCTCAGTACCATTTCCACTTTTTTGGCCTCAGTTGGCAGCTCAAAATGCGCGGTCAACTGGGAGCCGCTAACATTTTCTGGTTTGTGCTCATTGTAAATAACAAAAAAATAAGAAATGTGTTCAAAAATCTCGTTCTTTCTGAAGCAAATTTTCGAATGCGAAAAAAATATTATTTTTTGTTGACGATAGATTCAATGCAGATGGCGCGCCATGGCGGGCAGAAGGCATTTTGTGCGAAATTGGCCTAAACTGAGCTATTTTTGGAACAAAATGCGAAATTTGGTGCAAAAACTAAAAGACAAATTCATTGAATTCGGTCAATATTCTAGGAACGCATTAATTGTCAATGATAATTTGTCATTGCGAAAAATGTAATACATTTAATGTATTTCCACAGTGGAATTCTACTACTTCGTACAGCATGTCAAAAAATATTTTCAGCAAAAATGCGATTGTACTGCGTTGTATGATTCCATCTATTTCCGTTGCCGCAAGATTAATCGAAAATCTGTGTAGATCCAATAGGGCATAACACTTGTAGGGTGACGTTTTTGCCCCCAATTTCATTCCAACTCGCAAATATTTTTCGAAAATTTCCTACAATTTATCTCCAGAATGGATATAATTGGTTTTTCGAAAATCGCCATATAACGTTTGTTTAGACGCCCTGGAGTCAAAATTTGCAATGGAGATCTTATAAAAATGCGAACTTCCATAAACGGTCATCATTATTCAAACGCATAAAAAAATTAAACACTTATCAACAAAAGCTCTCCTACAATTTGATATACGTATTATACGGTTTGTTAAGAATTGGGTTATTTCAAAATAAAACCTGGGAGATATATCTTTTCCTTTGGCTTAGGTGGGCTTTTTTGCCGCTTATGTGTAGAAGGAGTGTGGTCAATGACTGTTCATATCAAAAAAGTTTTGACAATTTTTTTCGCAAGTTCAAGCTATTCTACAATTGAGCTAATCTGAAATAATATCCTTGAAGCCTTGTTTCGCTACATATTTATCGAGATATGTCAATTTAGAGACCGGAATACCCTTATTATTGACCGACCAGCACGTCTTTATGAATTATATGAAGTCTATTTCATATATTAATTACGGGGCCATTTGGTCGTTTTTTGCCACTTTTTCCGCATATTTTTATATGATTCGGCTTTTGAAAACGACTCATCCGATTGAGTTCTTAGATAGCTCACACTGAGCACGAATATCAAAAGAAAAATCAATTGAAAAAATGGTCCGAATCAGGCCATTGTTTTCAATTTTTTAAACAAAAACTGATAATTCAAAATTTCAGTTATCTCCGAAAAAACGAAAAACGGTCCTATTCTGTCCAATTTATTATTATTTTATTATTCACTAGATATTTGTGCTCAGTTTTTGTGCTCGAAAAACTTAATCGGATGAGTCGTTTTCAAAAGCCGAATCATATAAAAATTTTAGCTGAGAAGTGGGAAAAACGACCAGGGGGCCCCGTAATCAATATATTATGTGAAATTATAAATTCCTGAAAAAATACCGTAATAGTAAAAAAATTATCGAAATTATCGTCATTTTTCATAATTCTGGTCATAGTTACGACGTTTCAGACGTCTGATTATTCGCATAAAATAACTTTTACCTGGAAACTATAACCAGAATTATGCAAAAGTACGATAATTTTGATAATTGTCTCACAATTACGGTAGTTTTCAGGAATTTATAATTTCACATAAATTTTAGATAATTCATTAATCGATAACTTATGACTAGGGAGCGCACCGGTCATAAGTAGGGTGCGCAGCGGAAATCCTACAGTCTAGACTAAAACCGTTGAAACAAATTTCGGCCATCTAGTGGTCATAAAGTAAGTTTCAAAACCCATAAATTTTTAGCACTTATTTCAATTGTCATCATATTAGACTTAATTTTTTTCGATTTTCTATGATAACGACCGTACTCATAATAAAAGGTGCTATAGGCTATAGCATGAAGAACAAAACTTCAGAACAATATGTTTGAAAATTTAAAAAAAATCAGATTTTTTACCGGTAAAATACCAGATATTGATTTTAATTAGGGATGGGTAACTGGGAAAAATTAGTTATTACGTTTTTGGTGTTTCCCTGAAAATTTGACAAAGGCTGGGAATTTTTAGAGCAAATTCAGATTATTCCGTCTACTATAACTTATTTGGAAATAAAATACGTAGACGGAATATTCTAAATTTGCTTCAAAAATTCGGAGCCTATGCCAAATTTTCAGGAAAACACGAAAACGTAATAACTAATTTTCCCCAGTTAACCCTATTTAAAATCAATAACCGGTGTATTTACCGGTAAAAAATCTGATTTTTTTATTTTTTCTTCTCTTTTGAATTCTGCCCATACTTTTTTCGTTGCTATCCATAGTTCAAAAGATATCGATTACGGGGCTTCCTGGTCACTTTTTACCTATTTTTTTGCCAAAATTCCTAAATAATTCGGCTTTTGAAAACAACTTATCCGATAACATTCTTAGATAGCTCAAACTGAGCACAAATATCTTGTGAATAATACAATTAGTGTGTCCGCGATTGAAGCATTTCCGTGTTAAAGCAATTTCGGGGGAAATCTGAGGAACTGAGTAGTATTTTTTTCCAAAAAATTTTTTTTTGGAAAATTTTTGGTCCTTCCTCCTGATTGGCTGAAATCAAAATTGTAATTTGAGTCATTTTGAAAAGGGGATCGAATGCGCAATAAAATTTCCGATCAAGGTTCATAATCTGGAATTTTGAAATTATGCGCGAAAACATGTTTTTTGAGCGTTGAAAATCGAAAAAAACCNTTCGCCGATTAGGTTCTTAAATAGCTCAAACTGTGCACAAATATCTAGTGAATGATACAAAATAAAAATTGATCCGAATCAGACCGTTGTTTTTATTTTTTCTCGGGCCTTTCTTTCTATTTTTTTAACAAAAACTAATAATTAAACAAGTTCAGTAATATTAAAAAAAATAGAAAAACCTTGATCCTTTAAAAATAAATTTCTAATGTTTATATTAATTAGATAATTGTGCTCAGTTTGCGCTACCTAAGAACTAAATCGGATGCCTTGTTTTCAAATGACGCGTCGTTTTCTCACCCCCGTGTTTTTGAGGGACCAAATCTTTGGGAGAGGGCAATAAAGGAATATGCTGCATATAGTGTGTCCGCGATTGAAGCATTTTCGTGTTAAAGCAATTTGGGGGGAAATCTGAGGAACTGAGTAGTATTTTTTTCCAAAAACCTTTTTTTTGTAAAATTTTTTGAAAATTTTTGGTCCTTCCTCCTGATTGGCTGAAATCAAAAGTGTAATTTGAGTCATTTTGAAAAGGGGATCGAATGCGCCAAATCCATTTTCGATCAGGTCTCGATATCTGGAATTTTGGAATATGCGCGAAACCATAGTTTTTTTGAGCGTTGAAGTCGAAAAGAAAACCCGACAAAAACGTTTATTTTGAAAAAAATCCGTTTCTTTGAGTTTAGCAAAACCTTCGGGGTGTTTTTATTTTCTTGTAGGAGTCATATTGAACGAACAAAACGAAAAAAACGGCATGGGAAAAAATCTTTTCTTATTTGGAAAATCGGATATTTTCAATTTTTAACTTGCTTGGCGTTTTGAGAGATGCTTTCATATGATCAAACCGCAATGGAATTACTTGATTTGAAGGCACAATATATTTAACAAGTCACAATACTTTCCAAACTTTATATGACACCAGTAAAGAGCTCACTATTCACGATTACTATTGACCGATTTAAATATAGGAATTTCAAAAAAATCAAATCCAGTTTTAATGTTTTAGCTATCCTTGGGCAAAAAAAATTTTTAGTCATTTCAGACTTAAGATTTTTTTTTCTTCAAAATTTTCAAAAAATATGATTTTTCGAGTTCATTTCTTTGTGATTTTCCAGTATCCCCTACCCGGTTCTGAGAAGCCGTATGAAGTGCTAGTGGCTGATTTGTTTGGCAAGCTGAAAATAAGCGCTTTTTGTAAGCCTTTTGTATGAGGCGTTTGACCAATATTGACTCTCAATGACCGGTCAAGTCAGTCATCTCAGTTCCTCGTATAGATTATATTAGACCTATTTGCAACTATGGGTCAATAATGTACTGAACAAGTCGCTAGAGCGCAAAAAACTGGGTTTTAGCCTAACGCAGTTTTCTTAGTGTGTTTGTGCGTTTGGAAGTCGTTCCAAAATTTATACAAATCCTTTTATTGGTTTAGATAGAATCACTTCGTTGGGTCGTTCGCGGCTGGCAAAGGAACTTTTTGTTCTTATACTTTCTGTTTCTTTCTTGCGGCCAAGTTCAGCCAGGTTTTCGATCGGTACGTGTGGTTCCACTATTTTGTCAGTTTAGATTTCTTTGTGAATCAGACCCAGTACATATTTTTGGCATTTCTCGCATTCCATGGACATGTTCGCGACTTTGTTATGTATGTTTTCGATTCATATTTCCTTGCTTTTGAGGGAACATAACTGTTTCTTGCTGAGCAGAGACGTTTACTTACTACTATTATTTTTTTTTCTATCTTGGGAGGAACCATAATTGCTGTTCCAATTTTACAGTGTGTTTGCTTCT
>SCLH01000665.1:26517-47219 GCA_004367855.1 Oikopleura vanhoeffeni | reverse complement strand
GTGTCAAATACAAAAAGTGCTCTTTACAGCCACCAAGTGGTGTCATATGTCAAATAACCACTTGCCAAAAAATTTGTCTTGAAAAGTTAACTAGGTATCTATATTTTCAGGTCCACATAACATTCCAGTGTCTTATACAAAAAGTGTTCACTTACAGCCACTAGGTGGTGTCAGATGTCAAATGAATATTGCCAAAAAATTTCCCTCGAAAAGTCCACAATAACCCATATTTTGAATGTATACTATGGTCAGTTCTCGATTACTGAAATTTACCGGTATTTCGTCGATTACGTTCACCGTCAGTCGATCGGTAAGAGATATAGACGAGACTCTGTATCACCCGATTTGACTTTGGAATACACATTGGATTTTAGGAATCGTATGTACCTTTTCGAAACATTCGCTGCCGATTGCGAGTTTCTCTTAAAAAAAAAGCCGCCATAATATATTAATCCAAGAAGTTTCAGAGAATCCACCCATTATTTCTATACATTCGATATTAATGGTGGACATGCTATTATAACGCCCAGTTTTGTCCACTTCGTCACATTTAATAAAAAAATCGAAAATGAAATTTCGCTACATATTATGGGTCTGTATTATTTTTTTTCAATACAATTTGTTTTTCTCACTACATTTTAACGCCCGTTGTCCTCTTAGACGCAGCGTACTTTTTCAAAAATGGCCAAAAACCGCCAAATTCTTGTCGTTTTGTCTTCTTAGACGCAATGACAGTATATGAAAATTTGTTTTTCCGAGATTAAAATTTTTTATTGTCCATTCTCAAGGTTTAATCAGAGTGAGCTATGCAACAAAAATGGACGAGTGAACGATGTATAACTTCAAAGATTACGCTGTGGAACCACACTGTGCGTTAATGAAAAATAACTTGGGAAAATAGAAATTTTGAATTTGTTTTGGAAGCACCATAAGCAAAAAATGAGAATGCCAGCTAAAATTAGCTTCCTAATCACTTCTGCGTCTCGAGATACAGCCTGCCGTCAGATACCCCCTTAAAGGTTCATACATTATGTCACTAAGTGAATTCTAAAAACTTTTTAAAACTTACCGTTACTCACACCACCTTCATCAATTACCCTGTTTCACCATCAAATCAACAACCAGTTGCTAAATATTAGTCTTAACAAATATTGTTTTCAAATTTAGAGGTATTTCTAAGGCGGCGTATTTTTATCATGGAAAAAAGTTTTTTGCGTTAGTTTGCAATTTGAAAATTTAAGCAATTTCATGCTTAAAGATACCTTGCACATTTTTACGAATATCAAAAACCGATATATAAATATAATTAATTATTACACAAATTGGAAACTTTTGCGTTCTCTGTGCAAGAGGACAGAGTCAGAATCTCTTTTTGGTCCACTTGACCAAGTTGCGCTAAAATTGCCTTTGAAATTGGACGCTAAGGAGCGAAAACTTCAAGCGCAGTCCTCAAAAGTTGGTAGTATAGCCAACTTTTATCAAATTTTTAACAATAAAAATAAATTATAGAAAAGCGATTCGTTAATTTATATTTATTAAATACTTAAGTATTACCTTTTTGAAGTGACCAGATATCAGCAGCAACATTCTAATTGGCGTTAAGGCAATCTCTAGGATGAAAAACATTTATGTTTTTTTCAGAAATTTAGGGAGAAAACAATCAAATTTGTGTATCTTTGTATTGAATTTTTTATTTTCATAAAAAACTCTCAAAAAAAAATTTTTCTGTTAAAAAAATGCTCGATTTTGTTCTATTAATTTTTTTCGTAGGATTTCAGGGCAAAATCGAGTTTTTTCATTACATTTTAAATTAAAACAATCCAAAAGATACGCCGCACGGTGTTCAACTAAAACCTGAACTGTGGAAGCCTTGTTATTTCAGATTTTGGCTGAAAAAAACCGTGCGCCGCCTTCAAATTCGACAAATGTACTTACTATTTATTATTCCCTGCTGACTTTGATTAATAAAATAGGGGAGCGATAATGTCCCATTTAGCACTGTTACTGATGTGCGCCTCGTCTTTATGCTCTGAATTTGTTTCACTCTTGAGTCGTAAAATAAATAAATGGTTTTTTGTTTTACAAATAGTATTAAAGGATTTTTCATGAAGCTAAATATTTCCGGATCCCATTCTTCGTCATTTCGAAGGGATTAAATTTACAAAATCTTTTTCGACATCAGCGCTAAAAAAAAATTTAAAAATAACAATTCACATATTTTTTGATTGTTTTGCTCGATAAACCGTTTTTTCTTTGTAAAAACTGAAATGAAAGCGGTCTGAAAGTGGCACGTGCTGAAAACTTGCTATATGGCCCAAAATTTCAAAACAATTGTATAAAAAATCTCCGACTAAATCAGCGGGATTTGAAGACTTCAAAAAACACAGGGACCATACGATTACGTTAAAAATCAAAAAGGTGGCTTTAAAATAATTTAATTATTTTAATAATAAAATTTAACATACAAAATTTAAATTATTTTTGAAGCACTCTCCAAAGTATCGAATGGCTTAACGGTCTGTATTTTAAGTTTTCAAATTGCTGGAAAAGAGTTCGGAAATATTTTATGGCGATCGTTTTGAAATTGTGAGGCCGTTTTCGATTATTTTTTACTGGAAAATATCCGTTTATCAAGAAAAAACACAAATTACCGGAGTAAAGAAACTGGAAATTGAAAAAATATTATGGCCAATATTTCAAAATGATCTTATGAGCAGTTTTCGATCTTACCAACGTATTTAAACTTTTCGGCGCTTTTTATAAATATATTTTTTTACAAAATCATTTTTTTAAATTACCATTATTTATAGTTTCATTTAGAATGTTATCATAGGATATTCTTGGCTTTTGATATTTTACCCAATCAATGTGAGTTTTTGGCAATAGGGTCTTGATCTACCATTTGTTTTTTGTTCTTTTAGTGGGGTCAGGAAAATAATGAAGACCAATATCACGGTGTACAAATTGTGTAATTGCTAATTAAGAAAAAAAAAATTAAAACATTTGAAAAATTTTTGTCTTTGATTTCACCCTGACCCTTTTGTGCGAGGTGCAGTATTTCGTCATGTGTTGTCGGCTTCCGACATTTCTGGGATTACTACATTCTTGGTCAACTTCCATTTCTGACTCTTCTTCAATTTCATAGGTAGAATGCTTTGTGCAGATTTGACCTCCAATCACTATCTCGAGCGCCCAAGAAGAGTCGCGAAAAAAAAGAGCCTGAAATTATGAGTCTTGTGAAAGGGAGTATGCATTTTTAGTTGACAAAAAGATTTAACCTTTATTACCTCTAATCTTAATGATATTTTCAAAAAGGTAGGCGCCAAAAAGCCACCAATCAATACAAAACTGTATCCAGTAAAAAATGGCGACGGGATTTTTGGGTGTTACCAAATTTTTACCCAAAAAACGGCAAAAAGTTTTCAAATTATTGTGAAAATAATATTTTTGCTTTTTTTATGCAATTTTTAATCATAATTCATAAATAAAGCATTTTGGAAAAAATCGAATTAGCCTTGGCTTTTTGAATAAGCTTGAAATTTCACGAAAAAACGTGACCATTAACAATACACAATTTTTGATTATACTTTTTACAAAACAAACCAGCCAAGCTGTATACAAAAAATATCTAAAAATAAAATATTTCGGTTTTAGATTTTTTTGCACGGGCGACTTCCTCCTACGCAAGGTATTTTCAAACTGATTTTATCTCACGTAAACACGATAAAAAATAGTGGGCTGTTGGTTTCGAATGACAGTTTTCACTTGCTAATTAATTTTTTAACAAAAAATTACAGCCGTTCAATTATTATTTGGGTTTGAAAAAAATAAGCAAAAGGCGTAGGTTTATGCCCAAAAACCGTCTGATTGGAACGAATATGTCGCTACTTTAAATTTTTGCGAAAACAAACCTTAAGGTTTTCCAAGCAAGAACATTTCTTTCACTCATCAAATATCTCATTTTCGGCAATTTTGGTCCTTATCGTTAAGTTATCTGCCTGAACATATTCGAGACCAATTTGAAAGTAATCTTGACTACTCAACACGGATTAAAGACTTTGACCATTTTCGACGTCTTCGGTGGAGTCAATTCAGCGAGATATCGACACATTCCAAATGAATGCCGGGTCGAGAGTAGGGGGGACGCAATTGTGAGGCGTTGATTAAAATGCATTGTTAATGAAACACGATATAGGTTTCTTACTGGCACATCTTTTAATTCCCGACGATACCAAAAACTTTTGAGATGTTTTTAGTAAGCATGTTGACTAACAGGCTACTATAACATATTTGTAGGGACCGGCACTGAGAAAAATATTCATAATACTTTCTTATACTTGACAAAAAAAATAGGTCTAAGGGTGGACCTCAAAGAAATTGAAAATCGCAGTTAAAAATGATTTCGACGCTACCTAGTGGTGAAATTCAAAAATTTCCTAATAATACTTAAAATTGGATCAAACAATTTGTATTGCATTTTTTCAAGCTTAAGTACACTTGTATGTCATTGAGTTGTTGGTTTTTATTTGTATTAAGATTAGCGCCGAAATTATGATGAATATCATATAAATATTAAAAATAGGGTCAATTAGGGCTTTATATGAAAAATTCCATTTGTTAACAAGTGCCTCCTCTGGTTTAGCGGGTAGTTTTGGACCCGTGTAGAAATGATTGTCAGGGTTCGATTCTTCTTTGGCATAGCTTTTTTTATTTTAAGTTTTTCTAAATTTGGAACGCGTTTTCTTACCAAATACAGGAAATCCCACACAAAATACAATTATATTTTTCCACTTTATTTTTTGCATTTGTCTCGTAAGCATGATAAGGGAATTCGAGCAGATTTCCGCAAAGTCCTTTTAATATATGTTACAAATTTTTATTTTTTAAAATCAATTTTTGCCATTAATGGTGGTCTTGAAAATTTTAAAATGGTTATATTCTTCTAGTTAGGGTCGGATGACGTATTATTGTACTAAAAGTATTTATATGCCCAACTTTGAACATCGAGAATCCCCGTCGAGGTCGCTCGGTCCCCTACATATTTGGCGTACAGTGTATGCTCTTATCAGTAGACGGCCGCAGCCTCCAAGCCGTCTATTAAAGAATTGGCGAAATTGTCCTGGTCTTCACTGCTTAGCAATTAATTTAATATTTCAAAAGTTGAAATTTGCAAGTATTAATATACTAAAGGTGGTTTTTGTTTAGGAAACTACGTGCAAAATTACGGCTTTCTCGTTATTTCGGAAAAACGCCTATGAACTCATATAATTCGAGAGAGACGGATTTAATTCGCGCATCATTCGGTGGAATTAGTTATTTGTTACAGTTCAGACCATTGACCGTAATGGCGGATTTCGTGTGGTTCGTTTTTCAAGTTGTTCCAATCTGGCCTCAGACTCGTCTGTGACTAATTCTGACACCAGGAGTTCGAATCTGATATCAGATGCATCGATGACGTCACTATAAGTAATTAATCACTTACCCCTGCCAAATTTATTCTGACACGGTTTTCTCTATCTTTCTTTATACGGATTCTCCTATGACCCAAGATTGAACGCGTAATGTGTTATGTAGCTGAATTTATTATCAATTTGAACTCTCCCGGTCGAATTAACCTATATTTCGTGTTTATTTAAGTTTCGTGTTGTTAGCAAAGTTAGTTTAAAGAGTTTTCTATGACGTCATCTAAGTAACCCCCAAATACTTATAATGACGTCATCGATGAATCTATGTCAGCATTTCGACTCCGTGTGCCGTATTAGTCTAACGACGATTTCTGGCTAGATTAAAACAATCTTTGAAAATATTGGACCGACCGGAATCCCCATTCGGTCAAGCGGTCTAAAATTCAAACAAAAAATCCACCGAAAGATGCGGAAGTTATTCTTTATATTAATCTCATGGGGTTCCAAATACGGGAAGCCGTAATTTGTACGTGTTCCTAAAAAATTTTAATTAGGTCATTTCGTATTTCACTGAGGTCGTTTAACCCTCATGACATACTTTGGTAGTTGATGCTGTAGTAATACAATAATTGTTTAGTACCTTGAAGATTTGTGAAATTTTCAAAATATTCAGCTCTATACAACCCTGGGCCAATTTTGGGAAATTTTAATGGGTGATTTTCGTATTCGACTGGGATCGGTTTACTTAGATACATACTTTGTACCAATTGTATCAGTTATCTTAATTTTTCAAAATTTAGCTTCAGTCTACCGAGACTTGTGGCTCGTTTTAAAATTATTTTTAATCATCATTTTCGTTGAAGTGAGTTTTAATTAGTCTAACAGTAATATTAATCAGATGAAACATCTAAAAATTGAACATTAAATTTCAAACAAGAATTTATTTTTCAAAATTTTAATGCCTTTTTAGGTTTCACTGGTGGTCGGTGAACTCCAGAGTGAAAATCATGACAAATTCAAGCACCACTGAGAAATTGGAATCTTCAGAGCGGGGGTATAAATTTAGCGCCGGAATATCAGTTACCAGTTAAATGGGCGCTCTTCGAGTAAACCTTTTCGAGCTTTAAAGCGCGGCTTCTAAAATATTGCCCTGGGCTTCGATTTCTCATAAACCTCTCTTAGCATCCCAGCCACATTGGAGGATGAAGTTATACATTTTCTTCCTCGAGTTAACGTCAGACTGTCATCGCCATTTCGTCGATGTCATTTTGTGATTTTGTAGTTGAAAAGAACTGGCGATTCATAGTAGTCCGAGATATTCTCGATATGGGTCACAGGTCGTCTTGGCTGAGATCTTTCAATGTTCTAGAAATTCTTACCGTTTTACTAGAAGTTAGACCATGCTTTGTGGAGTGAATACTTTGAGGACAATTCAGATGATTTTTTTTGGTTTTTTACTCTGAAAAGAATATTGTGTTTCGTAACAAGAGCAACCTCGGTTTTACGAGGTGCAATAGCTTGAGTGGTCTGAAAAACATGTAAATACTCGCTACATTATTATGGTATTTGAAAATAGAAACAAGGGTCAATAACACAGTCTGGAAATCAAATTGTCTAGAAAACATTTAAATTATAAAAGATATCAAAACTCTGAAATTTCAACAAATGCAATTAAAAATTGGATGCCAAAGTGTCGGAAAATTATGGCAATTTGAATAAATTTCCTATCTTATATCTTATTTGTTGAGTCGGGTGATCGTCAGTTAAAATTTTCATTTTCAACTCTGATGACAGTAGTAGCGAAAGGCATTTTGGTGCTGCGTGAGGCTTTGGGTTTTCTTGGTTATCTGTTTTGAACTCGATGGCTCTTCGGATTTACTTTGGTTTTGCAGAGTTGAACCTGGATTCAGTCGATTTGAAGAGTTCTTTTTTGTCATTTTGAAGATTTTTCATTTCGATTTCTTAGACTGCGCGAGCGCAGCTCATTGGTGGATAACCAGAGCACGAAACTATAATTTTTGATGTATCAATAAAACTCAATTCCAAGTTTTTTGAAAAAATAGGTTCATTTTTTTACAGCATCGCGTCAGATAGCTCGACTGGCACAAAGTGTTTTTTTAAAAATTGGGAGTTCCAGCATAGAACTTTTAAGAAACAACATGTGAGCTGCAGAGCCTTTTATCATTTTTGTTTTTTTACCGGGACATATCAGTTCTCGAATCAAAAACCATCAGAATGTCCGGTAAAACGGTAGTCGAAAAACGAGCTATGCAGGGCCTAGCTAAAAAATTCTACGTTCGTTCCGATTCTTTACTAGATAAAATCGAATTTTTTTATAGTTTTCGAAAATTCATGAATTACCTGCTCAAGCTGTCGTTCCTGGCTGAGTTGCGTTCTCTGGGATCGTTATTCATTATTTGTACTGAAGTTTTTTCGAATCAATTGACTCCATCGTTTATTTCAACAAAACTCGTATAGAGTCTTGATAACTTGTGAAAAACTGTTAAAACATGTTTTTGAAGTGCAGAAGAGTTTTTTTGATTGTTATTTTTTCATTGTTATCGCAATTTTACATTGTCCAATCTGGGATGTTTTTTTCGCCGAATTTTTGTCGACAATTCGATAACTTGTAAGTTGTAATGAATACAAAAACTCATGATCCAATAATGAGTCGCAAAGATAAATGAAAACATTAAGTATCTATACTTTCATGAAATACCATTGAAACATTTAGTACTCTAATAATGTTTTTTTTGAATTTCGTACAATTTTTCGTGCCAACATTATCGCAAATTTTTTTGATTTGATACCAGAATTTATTAAAGCCAAGAGACTATTGACCTTAAATACAGGGGTGGTTTGTTGAAAAGAATGTTGGCAATAATTGTGGTTATCGAAGTTATACTTAAGGTGTTTTTAGAGCTACGCCAATACGGCTTTCTGGTATTTTTGAAACCATAAGACTATAAGTTGCAGATCTAGAATTTAAATCCGCGACTGCGTTGGATTTTGTTTGAATTTCTGACTGGTTGACGGTAATGGCGGATTTCCGGTCGGTCCATTTTTCAAGTATTCTGGTGGTGTGTCAATATAACTTATAAAATAAATAAACTATATTTCTATCAAACGAGGTCACGGCCGACAAAAATCGAAGCTTTCCGATCTTGCTCATTTTTGGCTAACAGAATATTTACGGAAAAATTTCACAATTGTGAATTTTTAATAATCGTATTGAAAATTATGCGATGATTACTTTCCTTAGATATTTAGCGAATTAATTCGGCTTTTGAAAACGAGTCATCTGTTTAAGTTTTTAGACAGCTCAAACTGAGCACACATATCTAGTGGATAATAACATAAAAAATAATTGGTCCGAATCGGGGCATTTTTTTCTGTTATTACTGAAATTGTTTAATTATCAGTTTTTGTTAAAAAAATGGAAACAATGGTCTGATTCGGACCATTCTCTTGTTAATTTATTTTTGGAGTATACATTTTTGGTCGACAAAATTTTTGGTCGACAAATTTTTGGTCGACAAATTTTTTGTGCTCAGTTTGAGCTATCTAAAAACTTAATCAGATGAGTCGTTTTCAAAAGCCGAATTCACCGCCTTTGACTCAGGATGCTCGTTTGATCAAACCTCGGCAAGTGTGGCTTGGTTGGGTCGGCTTGGCTTGGTTTGATCGGACAAAAAATATTTTATTATAAAAAAAATAAATCACTTTTTTTAGTTGCTTTTAGCGAATTTGCTGGTCAAAAAACCCCCGATTTTACCATTTTTCGTGATTAATTATCATTTTTTCGAAAAAATATATATTTTCAAAAAAAAAATGTTCATATCAAAATACCCGCTATAAAATTTGGCACAAACTAGTATACATAAAAAATTAATTCTAATTGGTCGATTTTGGCCGAAAATCGATTGGTGGACACCTTATCAATGTGCCAGCGTGTATCCTTATTGTACTTTTAGTTTAACATATAATTATATATCAAACTATAAACGCTGCAGTACCGCCGGCAGGTGCAGTACACACTTCCCAAATAAAAAGTGTTAGAAACACCCAATGTATCTGCATGGGTTGTTTCTTCTTCATCTTAGCTCTTAACTTTGACGCCTTAATTTATAACTCCGCAGCAAGCACCAAAGACTATTGCTTACGTGTTAGAGACACCCAATGCATTTGCATGGGTTACCACCTTACTTGACAAAAGGCACAAATAAGGCTTTGGAGAACCTTATCCTGCTGGAATCCTATCCTGGTTCGACTTCCTCTACTCGATAAACTCCTGGTTCAACCTGCTCGACTGGATCACCTCCTGGTTTGCCTCCTACAACTTGGTCATACTGGTCCAACTCCACCTGGTTCAAAACAACTCACCTATCGCTGCTGCTGCTTACGCCTTTGCCGACTTGATGAACATTATAGTTTTACGTAAAGTTCCAATATTAAACCCCCCTGGAGTATATTTATACAAGCGGGCGAAAGTATCGCTTGTCATTAGGTGTAGTAGCGGCATGCAAGTGTGGTAGCTGGCAGAAATGACAAAATATAAAAACAGCGAATGGGATAATGGTCGGTTTATTTTGAAAGCCACCGAGTTGCCTATTTGTCCTCTGTGTACACTGTACAGTGGTACATTAGGAAAGCTGACCGACAAAGTTTGCCTAGACAGCAGTGTTCTGAAACGGGATCGGGATATCCCGACCCGGTTCGGAATTGACATTTTCACTAAGGTCGGGACTGGGACCATATTTCCTGATTCACTGCCCTGACAAAAACCAACGTCCTGAAAAACCAAACGTCTTTTTATATAACCGATGTTCTGACAAAAATATCAAAATAACGCTCTACTCAAATTTCCTGAAAAACCAACGTCCCGACATTTTTTTTTCATGACAGAAATTTTTGTATGGGAATAAAACTGATTTTTAAATAAATTATTTAATCGACTTTCAGTTGGGTGACACTGTTACCGTGAAACTCGTTTCAAAATTGGATAAAATCTATTTTTTGAAATTTATCACTTGTTTCACATCTTGAAAGACTTAACCCCTGTGAGCACAGAAAAAAAGTTCCGCCAAGGCACCAGAGCATCTAGGAATATTTGAACAAAATTTGCAAAAAAAAATGAACTACAGGTTGAATTTCGCCAAATATTCGCCACCTTTGTTGCCTACGCTTCCCTCCTCCCTAATATTTGTATACGGACCAAGTTAGACAGCAAAGCCACTCAAAACCAAAAATTCAACCTGTATATTTTTGGAATCGCCGCAAAATTCTTTATAATGTATTTGGACAAGACAATTCTACAATGTTTTTTTTTCCCGTTTTAGATGATTTTAAGTATGCTTGAACCTATATCCCTTTATCACACTTTGATTAGAATGCGTAGCCACTACTCCTTTTAACGTGTGATTTTAACATTGTGGCTACGCATTCTAACCAAAGTGTGATAAAGGGATATAGCCTATATAATATAGGCTCTGTGCTCACACGGGTTAAAAGATTAATTTATATACAGTATGTCCAAAAAAAGTGCGAAAAAAAGACATACTATAGTTCAAAAAGTATATCACACGCTCTGACAAAACCAAACAATATCTGTCAGAACGTTTGAGAATGTAGTGGTGTTGACTTCTGGTCAAGCATTTTATTGGTTATGAATCAGTTGTTTTGGCAGTGGCAAATTGGAAAACTAAATGATATTTATTACGGCCCGTAATTTACGGGGCCTCTTAGAGATTTTTTGCAATGAAAGCGCCTAAATGGCAAATAATCTCCACGAGTCCCCGTTATTGATATCACTCAATTTTAAAACATAGCTTTGAACCATAACGTGTTTTTATTAGCACTAATTAGTTACTTTCAACGATCTACATTTTTTGGCAAAGTTGGTAGAAGAAAGCTTGTAGAAAAAGAAGCTGACAACAGAACTAATTATAGAGTTTTTTTTACTTCCGGAAGAACTTTGAACTAAATTTAATTGTATCTTTTTAGTTTAAACTCGTATGCGTTCGCTTAGGTAACTTTTTTTTAAGAGAAACCACCCCTATCCAAGACGATTACGGTAAAACCATAGGCGATATCGAGAAACGGTTTTTTGCATTCAACTGCTAAGAGAAGCTCAATGGAGAATTTTTTTTCATTTGTTTTGGACTACCGGTTCACCGGTAACCGGATATCTATTATATAGGCATTTTCAGTATAAAATTTGAGAAAAAAATCAAAACTCGTTTTTTCTTCCTTGAATTCATCAAAAAAATTGTTCAAGCAGTAAATGTGTATACAATCGTAATATAAGAATGACTTCCCATAAAAATTTAACTTTCCGGCTTTCAATCAACTTAATAAAATTTCCTCATTGAGCTTTTTTAGTTGGCAGTTGAATGCAAAAAACTTTTTCTCGATATCGTCTATTATTTTCCCGTAATCGTCATGGATAGGAGTGGTTCCTTTAAAGAAAAAGTACTTCAGCCATTAGCAAGCCATATCAAAATCTTGCTAAATTTGGCGATCATAACGCCTGAATTTCTACAATAATTATGAAAATTTTGGCTCGGAAAAGGATGGGATGGGTCTCGAGAGTTACTGTATGAGACTCAAACTATTGTATTCAAGACATACCGTATGTATCGTAACGATGAGTAGCCAATAAGCGCACGCCTACAAATTAATTGACCAATCATGATTCCGGTCCCTCCAATTCACTCAAGATTTTTTTCCCGAGCAAAAAAATTACATACTGTATGATTGCCTGAAATATTAGCTGAAGAGTACACACCCACCCATGCATAAACTGTCAAAGATCAGAAAAAATAATTGACGATGAGCAGTTTTTTTAACGCAGGTCATGTTACATAAGCATGTATAATACGTAAGATTCGAATTTTTTTTTTAATTTTGAAATTTTAGCCCTTTTGGATTGGTTCAAATTTAAACCAAACAGAATCGTTCATTTTGACTTAGTTTCCGATGATTATTTTTATACTGATTGTAAATATAAAGTTTGATACATGTATGTTCATTATCAATTTTCTGGATAAGTTGAATTATTTTTGGCAATTAACCACAATTTTTTTGAAAATTAACAACCAGATACCACAAATCGCCCCAGTCTCCCAGAAAGCTCTTGCGGGTCAATTTTTGGTTCTCAATTGTATGATTATTTTTTAGTCGAAAAATGTCCTTCAAAAGTCTTTCAAAAATAGAAAGTTCAAAATTTTTTTGGCAGGACAAACTTATTTTTGATTTTGAACTGACTGTCAGAATCCAGCATTGCTAGACTAGCAAGTCTTTTGATGATCGGAATTCTCGCACTTATGCACACATCAGCAAATAAAATTCATTAACACTTCATAATTGCAATTCGATCAATCAAAAGCTTTCATGCAGTATTTGATCAGAATAAATTCAAACAGATGAAGAAATCATCGACTTTAAAATTTTGATAAATCACTGAGAATAACATGCACTTGAAAATAGTTCATAACTTAAACCCTTTTCCGATGAAAGTTTTTTCAAAATTTAACTCAGGTGGGACTGAACTGAGCCAGAACCTATTCTCAAAATACCCAAATATCTATGATTTGTGAATTGAAAACTTTGAAAAGTTGATCATTGATGTAAAAATTTCGAAAATTATCGAGCTCAAATTTCTAGAGTAGTATAAATCATTCTAGATGTATGAAATATTATTTCCCTCTGATTTATCTAAAAAATTTTAGATCATAATTTATGATTAATAAAAGAATTTCGAAGGATGGCTCGTCTAATCAAAAAAAAATATCCTCTCCGTGTGAAAATTCAGAAAATTATCTTGCTAATGGTTAAAAAAAAGGTTCAAAAGCTCAAAATTAACTTTATTATTTGATCGATGAAAACATATGAGGTATAAAGCTTGAAGTGAAGTGTGATTCACTTGGCCAATTAGCGCGAAGAGCACTGAAAACTCGACAACATTAACTTTGTTTAGGCCCAAATTCAATATTATACGGTTAAAAAATTTTTGGCTTTAATTAACCGGACGTACGTGCGTTGATGACCCAGAAAAGATTTATTTAAAATGAAGACCACCTGCAAGATTTTTGTAATTTTTATGTCTTGTTTCTTCAAAAATTTCGATTTATTTTTTTAAATATAGAGTGAGTTAAACTTATTTTATACGAAATACTTTTGAACTCATCAAAAAGTGCTTTCCTGGCCATGTACAGTATGTGCTTTTTTGAGAGGGAACAAAAAGTCTCAAGTGTCCGGGAGAATCGTCTATAATTTGGAGAGAATTCTCCCTCATTGTTTAATTTTTGTTCCCACGAAAAAAACACGATACTGTATTTCGAAGAATGAAAATTTTACTTTATTCTGAATGAAAAAATGAACCATAAAAGCATGAGGATTGGAGGCGCTAGATAGCAATTTTTTTTATTCGAATTTTCAGCGATTTTAATATTTTCAAAGGTAGCTAATGTAATAGATTTTGCTTGGTTAAAATAGAAGCAAGTAAGTATTTAGCTTTTATAAATTTATTTTAAAATATAGTTCATTTTTCGTCAATCAGTCTTTGAAGGGTCGTGCTTTCCGCTACCCAAATTGGCCAATCGTCTTTTTGTCCTCACTATACATTGCTTAGGTATAAATACAAAAAAAATAATGCAGACCAATTTGGGTACGGAAAGCAACGGGCGTGCTTAGCGTACAAATGGGTACACTAGACACCGACTCGTCTTTGACATGAGAAAATAATTTCATTGAAATTCATCATTCTAAGTTTATTAATCGTGATGTTTTCAATGCATGCTACATATTTTGAGTGGGCAATAACTGTACAAAACATAAAGAATATTTATTTAAAAAAACTTGAAATGGAAGAGTTAAAACATTCTAGCGAGTTCTTCCTTCGAAAGTTTTGACAGCTTTATTGGACATTCTCGGTCGTTTTCTTTGGCGTACCTTCTAATAAAAATGATTATATATTTATAAAGTTATCATGAATTTGATGAACCGTTTGCTCTTTTGCTCTGAAATTAACATCTGTAATTTTCCTCTGAGCCAATCAGAACAGAGATCTTTTCGGCGCCACTGAAAATCGCGAGAATCATATCCCTTATTCACACTTTTGTGAATATGCAAGAGATTCTTATTTTAGAGCAGAAATTGGACATACAGTACAAAATCTTACTTTTTGTTTTCGTCGTTTTCTTCAAGTTCAGAAGTTGAGCCAAAAAACGTTGAAACGAGCGAATTTGGCGATTTTTGGGCTACGTCGTGAATATATGTTTTCAAGGATTTTTCGAAATTCCATTTTTGTTCTTGAACTTGTTGCTAAATTAAGTATAAACGGTGAGTTTTTATAAGTAAACAACTATAATCAAGAGATTGAAGACAAAATCAACAAATTTCGTCAAAAATCCATATATATGCATTTATCTCGAAAATGACGCCTGTCACAAGTAAAAATATTTTTTTTTTTCAAAAAAATAAGATTTCCCCAAAAGTGCAATTACAACCTACGCATGTGCTGTTTAACTTAACATTGAATTGATTTGATTGCCTGTAATATGCGTAGGTTGTGATTTTACGCTCCTCAAAAAATAACCTGCGTGGAGAATTTTCGATATAATTCGCACAAACAAAGACAATGATTTCCAGATTCGCAGAAAAACACATTCGAAATTTATTTTTTAAGATGAATTTTCATTTATTTTCAAAATTTCAAAATAAATGTTTTACATCAAATAATAAATTATTTCCTCATAATTTATCAGTATACTCAATTTATTTTTCAAAGCAAAGTTTAATTCTTAATTCTGATAGGTTTAAATTTTGTCCTATCAGAAACGTACAATAAATTTTTAAAATATAATTTTCATTATAACTAGCAAAAATGAATATTTGATAACAAGATCGTATTAATCTGAAATTTTAGATACTAAATTAGTTTTTGGCTCTGATTCGGCGCTGTTTCGGTTGATCAAAAATATTCTTTAGTGTTCAAAAAAGCACCAAATGCATATTTGTTTGAAATTTGACACCACCATTTGATGATTTCAAGGTACCACCAGAAATTTTTTTCGCATATCTTCTTCCCAATCGAAGTGGATCTTGAAATGAGAGCTATCTCTAAAGCGCGTGTTCGAATCCCACTGGTGTTGTCTCGGGTGATTGTTTCGGGTATAATAATAGACAAGGGTGCTTGATATTGGAAGCGCCGAAGTTGATCGGTGCGTTATATCAGCTGTTCAAACCTCTACAATCACTTAGACAGCACCAGTGGGATTCGAACTCGCGCTATAGAGATAGCCCTCATTTCTAAGATCTACTTGGGAAAAGGATATAAAATATTAGATCGAATGAGTTGCTTTTTTTTAAGAAGTAAATTTCGACCATCCGAAACATCGTCACCGAGTTTTTGCACGGAAAGATGTTTCATCATGATTTTCAGTGCCGAAAAGTCTCTTTGGTTCTGACTTTCCGTAGCTATACGACCTTGTTATCAGGTAGCTGGTTTCTGCTCTGAGTTTTTCAGAAAAATTTTAACTACCTCTGTCATCCTATTCTCTCGTTTTTGATCCGTCTAGGAAAATTTTCAAAAAAAAATTTAAAGTTGGAAAATTCACCTCTCTAGGTAGTTTTGCTTTCAAAGTCATCCTTCTCCATTTTCTGACTGCTTTAACAATCGGTGGAGCCGTCACTTTATTTGTATGATTGAAGTTATTTTCCGCCACCGTCAGTTTATATAAAATATTGCAAAGGTCAAAGGCGCGATTGGCCGTAGCATTCGTTTTTGTTTTAGCCGCACCCTGCTGTGCCAGTCTATCCTCCATTATACGAGATAAATCCAGAGACTTTCGGCGAACTATCGACGATCGGCGGGATTCGACGATAAATCCAGGCTGGGGACGGGAGGCTTGTCTTTTTTGGGATTGAAATTAGCGATCGAAAAATTTTAATCGAAAATATTTTTTCTGCTTTTGGGAGATTTGCTTCAAAACATAAAATCAATTATAATTACTTTTTCGAAAACAATTAAATTACAACCTACGCAAATTCAGTCTACCAAATTATTTCGATTTTTAATTAAACAACACATAAGTAATGGTTTGTGATTTTTTTGAAAAAAATTTAAAAACGAGAAAAATTCTATGTCTCAAAATGGCCAGAAAAAAATTCTCTACAAGATAGCTTAAACACATTGAAACCCATTTTTGACTTTTGAAATTCCTTATTCCAAATCGTTATTCTTTATATGACTTATTTGATACGACGCATTTAAAGTTTCGAAAAAAATCTCCCAAAAGAAGAGAAAATTTTTTTTACGGCGCCAATTTTTTGGATCCGAGATTTTAGCTAAGCATTTTAGGAAAATTTTCTTTGGTTAATATGTGTTTCGTCAACAAAAATCTATGCCACTGCGACCCGATGGCTTTTGCCTTATAACCAGAACATTTATGTAGTCTTAACTTTAAGTGCGCTCGATAATTTTGCGGCTCCGATGCATGCCGTCACATCGTGCGCCAGTGTAAACCCAGCTGAATTTTGTAAAGGAAAATATGCGAATACTATACACTATATATGTAATTTGCTGAGTCTGGTCAAAAATACTTTTAAACTAGTCAGCTTTCAAACTAAAGTATACTGCAGTACCTTCCTATGTGGTCCCAAGGACAGAAAAATTATTTTCGTACAGTTAAGCTGTATTTTAACTGTATTCGATTAACAACATATTTTAATAATCTTATTTTTGGCCAAAAAATTTGGACGGTTAGGCCTTTCCAGATTGTTGAGCACGAAAAAGACCCGTTTGGGTAATATTTCGAGGAAATTCCGTAGTATTTTTTGAAAATTTCTTGGGTTTTTCACAACAGAAAAAAATTTCGAAGAAGCCAGACCATGTATTTAATTTACAACATTAAATTTAATGTATAAATTATTTTAGGATCTCGAAAACCACTCATTCGGAAAAAACATTTTTAATTGTTAAATACAGTTTTTAAGTCCCTGTCCTTGCAAATCCGGCAAAGTTAGAATATTTTGATGGTGTAGCATCTGTCACACTACAAAGTTTTTCAAGCTAAAATGATGATAAAAAATTCTATGTTTTATCATATCGAAAATAATACCTACTCGTTGTTATTTTTTTGCATCCATGTTTTTTTCGAAGATTTCCGACCTGGGAAAGCCTAATACCACTAACTTATTTAGATAAAGTAAGATGATATAATCGTGGGTGTGATCAAATAACAAAGAGTAGGCACTATCTTTGATATGGATCTCCACCCCAAATGCGGTCGGGCAGCCCAATTCAAATATTGCTAAATTTGTCGAAAATGATGCAGTCGGCTGATTTGCTGACATTTGTATGCTAAAGCGATATAGAGTTTACCTCAACCAATCATCTCCGCGCATTGATCATCATTTGAATAAGTCTTACCGACCTCACACGGGGTGGAAATCCATTTATTATATATAATAAGTAATTTTAAAAATCATAAAATGGCATTATCGATAAAGGCCCCAATTTCTATTATATTAAAAAATTTTATTCGATTTGTTAGAATTTTTTCAAACAGAAAGGAGCCTTTAATTCTACTTGACTTAAATTTAAAATAGTCTTATAGACTTGTAAAATATTATCACCTGATTTCGAAGTTTCCATCTGTTATAATAATTATAGCCCGAATATCCAATAGGTAATACTACCACGTTTACTATTAACAGTTTTGAAATAAGCTCCCACAAAAGTAATGCTATTTTTTTCTATTTTTGGTCAAAAAGTTACAAATAATAAAACTTATAGCATTCATTTTGGTAAACAGGTCAGTCAACTTAAATCCTGTTAAACCGAGCAATTTGGTTAAATGGTCATAAGACGATGCCAGACTAAACTAATCTCCTATATACCTTTACACATTTTTTATAACCTTTTGCAAATAAATAGAAAAAAATTTAATTTATAAGGGCTTTTATTGGTATAGGAACGAAATTAAAAAAAATGAAAATTGAGTTCTGGCTCTTTGGCAAATCTTGTAGTTATAATTATATTATGTAAGTCTACAGCCTGAGTTTTTGCGTTCACCGCACATTTTATTTTACTGCAAAAATGAACCAATCAGATACAGTTATTCTGTATATTGACCAATCAACGTCGAGTATTTTTGCAGAACAAAAAAATTGCGATTAACGAGAAAATTAGGGTTGTAATTTTCGTAATTTTTGATAACAGGTTAACCCCCAACTGATTAACTCCACAGATTAACTGACCCTAAATCCGTTATAATTTCAAATTTTTTGAGAATTTTTGAAATCGATGTTGCTCAAATTCAGAATTTTATGAGTTTCATTTACCCTGAAGTTATTTATTTAATATTTGTTTAAATATTTTGTATTTATAACAATTAAAAAAGGTACAGGTTAATTTTTCTCGAATGTTTTTCACCCAGACGGTGAGACAGATGTATTTTTAACTCTTACTTTATTTGCCAAACCGCATTTTTTTTCGAAGCTATAAAGTTTTTAAGATGGCACACTGTGTTACCACAGTATATTTCTGGAAAAAAAACACTGACTGATTTACTTCACCATGACGATTTGAATAAGGATTTCAAAAGTCAAAAATGGGTATCGATGTTTTTGACCATCTTGTGAGGAATTTTTTCTGGTCATTTTTAGACCTAGGATTTTTTTTTTATGAAAAATTTTCAAAAAAATCGATTTTCAGTCAAATTTTTCGAGATTTTACAAGGCAGTTCAAAACCACAGGATCTAGCCACCGCGTATGAAAGCTAGAGCTATCCTAAGTCTAAATCCTAAGTCTTAAAATGACCAGAAAAATTCTCTACAAGATGGGTCAAAAACATCGATACCCATTTTTGACTTTTGAAATTCCTTATTTCAAATCGTCCATACGACTAAAACGTTTTCTTTGGTCCATTTTTCTTCCGAAAGGATATGAAATATGTAACAATGTACATATGTAAAAATGAATTAATAGCAATCTATTTTTGTTAAAAGTGAACGTTACAGTAGTTGTAGACCTTCAGAGACTGCTTATCATTATGAGGATTCTCTCATCACAATAAATGATAAATTTTTTAACCATTCCACATGAGAAAAAATGTCATTTTGTATCCAAGAAAAAGCTACTAGAATTTGTACTAGAATCTCCACCCAACTAATTTCGTATTTGGATTTGCCCCTTATTTGACAGATCGTGGACTATTTGAAATATACGAACAACTCGGGATATTTGCAGCCGATCAAAACCTGAATTTCGGAATCAGCCGATGATCTCAGCTTAAATTAAGCGGCCACTTAATCATATTCTGCATTGGGCATCATTCAAATAGTCATGATGTGTCAGCCTAGGGCCCTTAATCCATTAAATTTCCGAAGGTATACATTATCGAATAAAATTCGTGACTGCTTTTAGCGAGATATTAAGGAGGTTTGTATAGCAAGTCAATGTATCTTCTGAACTCCATATATATCTTTTGAACTCGTAGTATGTCAACTTAATTTCACGATTGTTGATCTCTGCGTGGCCTGTTCAGTTATTTTTATCATTTTGTAAACACATATTTAATATTTTAACGTGTTAATTCAAAAATAGGTGATAAAGGATATATATTAACAATTTCAAAATTTTCAAAAAAATTTTGAAATTTTTTAAGTGTCTAAATCAGAAAATGTTTTTTGTCTTGCCAGATAACGGTTCATAATTTGGCCATAAAAATTCTCTAGTAAATGTCTCTTAAATTTGTTGTGAAATATATTGTTGTTGTGAATATGTGATATCTTTATGCGTAGGCGTCTCAAGTAATCATTTTTTTCCAAAGTGTTGACTTCTGAACTGCTCTATTTAAACCGGAGCCATACTGAATGCAAATAAAGTCTTAGAATTCGTTACGATTCTTTTAAGGGTCTTCCGCATAGATTTGAGTACTTTTGAAAAAAAATATATAGTACCAAATTACGGTTATTTGAAAAGTTCTCAAATACAAACAAAAAAACGTTAGGATGACTTTGGGCTTTTTTTAAGAACTTTTTCTCATTACACTAATGTCCGAATAAAAACAGGTGACGAAATAATTCAAAAATAAGGTTTGAAATATGTCATAGATAAATCCTTATTTCTCGAAAAATAAGATAACGTGACGTGTTGGAAAATATTATTATGTTCAAAAAACTCTTAAATTAGGTGTTATTGCCCCAAAAAAATTTCGCGTATTGATCACATATTTGTTTACTTTCAACAAAACCTTATTTTCTCATTTGAAGGTCATGTGATGCTTTTGG
>SCLH01000665.1:8894-20982 GCA_004367855.1 Oikopleura vanhoeffeni | reverse complement strand
AAAAAAATATTTTGACGAAAAAATGTTTTCCCGTTTTTTTGTTATCAAAATATACATTCTCTGTGAAAAAATCAAATTCTTTTGAAATAAGGTAAAAAAATAATAAAAATTTTTATTTTTTTTTGCTCGTGGTCAGCTTAATTTACCGGTTGGTCAAACATGCTATGGAGAAAGTTAGAAAAAAATGTCTTCCAGAGATTACGAACTACCGTTCCTGGAATTTTTATAAGATTGCTATGAAGGATTAAAAAGATGAGCTCTTGAAAAAGCCTTTCCAGCCTATACAACCCCCTTAACAATATTTAAGAGAAAAAAGGGTGGAGCAGATTTGTCCTTTGAGCGTTCGAATAAGATATCTCAAAGATTCTCATTTTCCTATTTTATGTTCTACATAGTAAAAAAGTTAAAATAGTTACCTCGGGATTATTTTAGATAGAAATAACCTATTTATATATTTCCAGCGGCTGCATGCCATAATTTTAACTTTATTGGGCGGATTTGATGATAAATTAAAAGTTGGTGAGATAACTTATCTCAGATAAGACATAATAACAACCACCCGGTAGCTAGTGCTTAGACTAGGACGTAGTCACTAGGGTGAGAAATGCGAATGACTTCTTCTATGGATTTTTTTGGCTATGTCGCCATCAGAAAACTCAAATGATGCACCTGACTTAGGAGATTGATTAAATGCTTTAAAAAATTTCACTCGATTTTGGCACCTGTCCACTACTTTTTTATACAATACTTTTTGGAAAAACTTAGGAAAACTTTTAATAATCATTTTATAAATTAAGGTCGTTAAAAGGTGATGATCACTAAAAAAGTGAAAAACTGAGGTTTTTATTAATGAATTCCTTAAAAAACTACACATATATTATTATCAAATAGTTTGGATTCTCGTTAGGAATTATTCCAACAAAAATTTAACTCCATCAGTTTTGAACATGCACTTTACACTCGAATCATCAACAGCAAAAAACGTCCGCTGAAGAAAAACTCAGCTCTAGAAAAGTCAAAAACATATTTATAACCTTTGTTGAGGGCCTCAATCGAGATCCCTGACCTCCCTAAATTTCCATGTTACAAATTTCAAACACATATAATTATTGTATTTTTTATGTCGAAAAACCGAACTGTAATTTTATGGAAATCACGAAATATTTATATTTACGAGATGATAAATTTTCTAAACGATAAAATAGTATTTTTCTGACCGAGAAAAATACCACCAGTCTTCTTCTGATGTCCCATATTTTACTATAAAACATCTTATAAAATTTGGAACATTTTTTTCTTGAGCCAGATTTAGCAACCACCATCCTCTTAAAAAATCCAAAGGCAATTTTTTTTTATATTGATTTCAGAAAAAAAAGGCATTTTAAGGGGTCAAAAGGGATTATGTTCATTTTAAGGGGACGCATTTCAAGGAGTCAGGGACTGTTTTATTAATTTCAAACTGTTTTCCTAGGAGTACTGTAAAAAGCATTTGTAAGTTGATTTCATCGACCGTGAAGTCAAAATTCATTCTCTTGAAAATTCTCTTAAAATCGTGATTTCTCAAAATGATAAATCCTGCTTCTCTAAATTGCATGAATCAAAAATGTTCCTTTTGGACTTGGGCTCTTTTCTTTTGCTAGAAATGACCCGCTTCTTTAATGCAGTGTTTCTTTGAAAACGTGTTTACTGTCAGGTGTCCCCAAGTTCGTCCCAAAAATAAAAAAAAGTATTATCCCTACTCTAAATTTGCGTTAATTTGAATGTGGTTCAAAAATGCGGAATCAGCGGACCTGAAGCAAAATTTATTATCTACTAATCATAACCAACTATAAGTACTTTCGTCTAACTAATCTCTCACATACACGACAAACTAATAATTCAGGCAATTTTTATGTAATTACACTTCCTGCCAAACATGAGGTGCATTTTATTTGATCAGTGACAATATTTATTTTTTTATTTTTTTGAAAAAAATTTGACTTTATAATTTGTTGGTTTTGAGATATATTAAATTGCATTTCTTTTTTTAGTAAAACTAAATATTGATAAGCTTTCGATTTATTACAATCATTTTCAAATTAAAGATTTGAAAATGATTGTAATAATAGAAAGCTTAAGTCAATATCAGTTTTACTCTAAAAAGAAAATTGAAATTTGACTTTTTTTTTCAAATTAAGATTTTTTTTTCAAAAATTTGACACGTTTTTTAAATTTAGACTTTTTTATGAAAGAATTATTTGTGAGGAATTTTTCGACAATTTGAAAATTTTGAATAGGATAAAAGTTAATTTCCAGTTTTGTTAAAAATAATTTTTCTCGATTTTTGCGGATTATTATGCCCATCAATAAAAATAAAACTACCTTTTTTTTTCTGAGCTTTTTTCTTTTGAAACCAGGATAATTTTGTTTGAAATTCGGAATAAGAAGTTTTTATGGAAAAGCAAAGTTATAAATTCCTAGAGATCATTAATTAATTTCAGTTCGTTGAAGACGCGAAGCGAGTAACATCGAAACAAAAAATCGATTTAAATTGTATTTTCCATATTAAATTTTCGCTTGCTTCAGCGTTTTTTAAAGCAAAAACACTGCCACGTCAGCAAAAACCAAGAGAAACTTTACTACAAACCGCCTTATATAGAGAAAAATACCAACATTAAGTACAAGTTCAAGTTCACAACCGAGGGCTTTCATTTTTTTTCACTCAAAATTCTAATAGACAAATTTATTCGGACATTACCAGTGCTTTTTTTCCTTCTCTAGAACGCCATAGAGCTCTGTGATCAGAATAAACCTCTCCTTATATCCCTGACTTACATTTTTCGTCAAATCTATTGAAGAGTTTTTATTCTGACTCAGTGTTTAATTAATAACATTTTTATTAATTCTCTCGGTCAAATTCAGAGTTCAAAAGTAACAAAAGTCTATTTTTTAGAAAGTTATTCAGCCTTGAATTATGTCTCGTGGTTACGGTAGACCTCGTGGAAGAGGTGGAGGGTCTTGGCCTTCCAATAGTGACAGTTCTCGCCGAAATTCTCCGAATCAATGGGACCGATCCGAGTCACGTGGACAGTCCCAATATGAAACCCCCCAAGGATCGTACATTCCTGAAAGTCAATCAAGATCAAACCCTTCTCGCGACTATTATAACAGCGATGACAGATCGTCACATAACGGTAAATCACTTGAAAATTGTTGCATCTTGGGATTTCGAAATGTAGCTTTACATGACCCAGATAATTTAATTTTAAATATGTATTTTAACAAAAAATTACATCGCAACGTGATCCCTAACCCACTCTTTTTAGGAGGATCTTCGAGAGGACGTGGGTTTTCAAGGGGCCGTAATAATGGGTTTAGAGGTCGTGGTGGTCGCGGTGCAATTCGTGGTACCCAAAATAATCGTGGCAATAATAGACGCCCATCCTGGCAAGAGCAACGGGAAGCGTCTACATTTTTTCTTAATTTTCCGGGGCCTAATACTTATCATAGTAAAACTGACTGTGAATCCAACGAATCAGATGACTTCGTTACCGGTCAAGCCGGTTTTGAACACGGAGAGCCTATGTTTTTGATAAAATTTAGGGATGACACTCGGGTCAGACAGGTTAGAGATCAAATTCTCCGTTATAATATTGCTGAATACAAATACAATTTGTCAAAGCATATTAACGAGGAATTTGCAAAATCTATTACATTTCTGACTAAAGTTGACTATCTAACCTTTGCATTTTTTGCAAATAATTTTACAGCAAAAGAGGACAAGGTCTCGAAATTCGGCATGAGCCCGTTTTTATCCGTTCATTTTATCAAAAACAAGGCTTTTCGTGAATGGACTTACCTTAATTCTGATAAGGAAACATTCGATAGTTGGATCATTGCATGTCATACCCGTAATTCTCAACTTGAGGGAAATTTTAAGGATAAATGGAGTAACAACCCCACTCAAGCTGAAAAACAAAAAGGAAAAAAACATATCCTAGATTTTACCCATTTCTTCCTTGGTTCAAACAGTTGGAATAAAATTCCTGAAAATTTATTAAAAACTTGGAGTGGTCAGTCCAATTTTTACGACCGTACCATGCTCACAATTAATGATGAACGTAATGCAAAATGTAGCCCGAAACTCGAAGTTATGCACCACAAGCTAAATTTTACTATGACCCAACTTGAACTTATTTCATGGAGAACTAACCAAGAAAAAGTTAAAGCAGACAATTACAATGCTTATCTTGAAAAAAGAGCCCCTATCAAAGCTAGTCAAGGTTTTATGATCGAAAATGGCCGATTAACCCTAACTGGCAATGAAGACGCTCATAAACCCATGACTGTTAGATTAACTGAACAAAAAGTTGATTACACGACCAAAGTTGATAAAATTTCGAATGAAACTAGAGCCGCTATTTACGAAATCGAAAATAAATTAGGGCGCCCATCCGTTGAAGCCCTTGACATCTTTTCATTATTCGAAAATTCCGTATCAAATTCTCTGAAAATTGGAAAAAATTTGGCAAATAAGCTCCAAGTGGCTGAAAAAAATCAAATTCAGCTCCATAGCGACCTCGTATCTGAAATTACAGTCATCCGGGAGGCTACTCATATTCTCAGTAATGTTAGTGTCAAAGTCCTTGACCAGGTTGGCCCATCGAATGTTGGGTTTAACGTAGAATCCGACGAATATAAACAATTCCGTGAGAATATGAGTAAAATCTCGGATGACAATTTTCGGGTACACTCGGTTAAAAATTTGGAGATTTTCCCTGAAAATGATCTCAGTGACAAAACGATGGAAATTGACCAAAATACAGGGCAACAGATATTTTCGCCTATGTTATCCTCTGAAGAATTCACAAATGAATTTAAAACAAAAATTTCTAGATTAAGGAGCCTTACCCCCAAAACCAACCCTTTGAGCACTAGAGGCCCTCGCCAGGTGGCCTCAAATGCTCAACGATCCCTTTTATTTTCCCCAGTCTCGACCCCCTCCCGGAACTCATCGAATAAAAGACTAAGGGTTGAAGATAGTATTGTCAGTGTACCAAATGGAAATGATTTTCCGGTTTTTCAGACCCCAAAAACTAGAAAAGGTACAAGTTCTGCCCTTGTCGGCAAATACATAATAAATGGTTTTTGGGCAGGTGGTTCCAATTCTGCTAAACAGCAAGCAGATTCGTATATTGCTACTTGCAAATACGACGACAAAGGAATTTCGAATCAACAGATCCATCAGTGGACCTGGTGTCAACTTTTTTATGGCCCTGAAATACTACGTGACCTGGAAAGTAGATTAATCGTCGGTAAAGAAACTACTAGTTCTCTTTGTGGGGTGTTTCTCACCGACCTTGAAAATGTCATTGAATCGCTAAAAATAACGTTGAGTACAATATGGGATAAAATTTTTATCAATGAACTTGTGGTAGCAAGTGGTGTAATTGGATGCGCCTTAACCCCTATCAACGATAAAACTATGTTAGAATGGTGCTTTAAAACTGTTGAAAATCAAAAAAGTGTAAAAGATGGTAATAACAGAGGAAATGTGGTTCAAAAGTTAACTATGCCAGCGGCCTGGTTATCACACTTCCAAACGTTCAACCATATCAATTCAAAAAATGAGAATAAATGACAATTTGTAGATCCTGACAATCATAATTTATTTTTTTCTGCTATTTATATCGACCCTGATTTGAAATGCCTCAACAATTTGAAAAAGGTTAGTGTTAAATACAAAATTAATAAATTAAGAAATAAAATTAAATCAAGGCTAAAGAAAGTAAAATTAGAAATTTTTAAGATTTCTGGCCTAAATTCTTATAAAAAAGTTATGTCTGAAGTGGCGCCGAGTTTGGGAGTGATCGCCCCCTGCCCGCTCAGCCCTGTCGAAAGATATGGGCTGTGCGGGCTGGTTGCGGTCTCTCCCACACTCGACGCCACTCAGACTGTCACTCCCGATAAAAAAATTACAGTGAATAATATTTTATTATCTTCAAAATATCATTTTTCTGATCCGCATAATAAACATAAATTTTTAGCCGTGCCCAAAATTTTTACTTCGCCATTTTCCACAATTTCAAAATGCATACCAAAATTATCATTTCCAACAACCGCCATATCCATGCTTAAAAATGACTATCAATTGGTCTGCCAAGGTGCTAATTTTAGCCCAATCGAACTTTCTCGTGCAACTATGTCTGACAATGCTTCCATAATTTCAAGTAATAGCTCTATGAGCTTTGACATTTTTAATGTAAGTATACATAGTTCGTACAATGGTCCCTCAGACTATATCAATATTCTTGATAATTTTTGTCCAAAAGTTGTTAATACACTAGACTACTATTTTAGTGAATATAAAAACGATGCCGAATTTTCGGTCGATGATTTCGATCTCCGAAATCTCTGTACAAGCAAGACTGAATTATTAAATGATAATCCCGATCTAGTAAGTTATAATCAATTAGATATTAACACTGCCAGTCTTTTTGAAATTCGAGCTTGGTTTCTCTCGCGGAATATCACTAAGATAAAAATTGGCAATCATTATGTTCAAATTCATAAATGTAACGACAAATTAGCTATGAAATTATATTTAGAATTTCAAAGATCGAATATTGGCAATCCTGATACATATTATGAAAGCGTTCGTGGGTCTAATAAACACATTCAAAACAATCTGTTGGATTCAAATTATCAAAAATCCGTGTCAAAATATCGTTCATATATTTCCTGCTTCCCAACTGCTTTTCCAAAACCCATCGCGAAGGCGTTACAAATAAATTTTTCCAAAAATTTAAAAAATCCAAATAAATTGCCCGTTGACGCGTCCGATTGTGATAAAGTTTCTATATCGGGATCGGACGCCTCCTCGGTTCAATTATTTAAAAATTTGTCATTTCTAAATATTAACCTACGCAATGCTAATCCGCACAAATTAGATAATTTGACCAAAAGTTATAATGATATTGCTGTTTTTTTGTTAAACGAGATTCACCTCAATACTGACAAAATTGAGATAATATGTCCAGCAGGCTATAAAATATTGCATAGTAAACCCGATGCTGATTTTCAGGCTTACAGTGCAATAATGTACAAAGAAGAACTCGATATTTTCGCTAATCAAATATCCCCTAATTGTTTTTTCATGTGTAAAGTACTTTTTAAGTTTCCAGACAATTATCTGTCTGTGGTCTCAGTTTATAGACCAAATAATTCATCTATTAAATATGAGAAGTGTAATCGTCAAATACACGATTTTTTTAAAGAACTAAAATGTATCTTAAATACTAACAATGACATTCTGAGTATTGTTGCAGAGGATTTTAACCTTCACTATTTAACACCAAGGGATAAAAGCGAATCTGATAAAGTCGAAATTTTGTTTAAAATTTTAAATGGTTATAAAAACTGCGTCAAAAAATCGACTTTTAGAAAAGTTGTAAAAAATAAGCTCTATGAGTCGATAATTGACGCAGTCTTTATACGAGGCGTTGAACTCAAAAGTTTTCACTATCTGAATCTTAAGGACGAAATAAGAACAGATGGTCATCTTGGCCAAAAGTGGAGTATTGACCTTAATAGTCTTGATCTTCAACTTAGATTTAAAACAATAAGCCGTAATTTTTCTAGTTCAGAAAATACATTAAAAATTAGTGCTAACATGTGGCCCGTTTTTAAATCAGTGCTCGAAAATAATTCTATTCGAAAAGTACAAAAAGTTTTCCAGTATGAACTACTGCTTGAAAGATTAGTTAATATCATAGAACCTGAGGTTATTAAAACAAGAAAAATTGGCATTTTTCGACCAATTTTATCTGAAACAACAATGTACTGGAAGGATAAAATGAATTTTCATCGTTCAAAAACTCCAGTATACAATGTATGTCCAAAATTTAAAGAGGCTCAAAGGCTCTATTTTAAAAATAAAGACATTGATATAAGGACACATCTTTGTAATGATAAACAGAAAAATGGTTTCATCGATAAAGATGAATTTTTTAAAATTGCAAATAAATTGACCAAATCTAAAACTAATTTAAAGCAATGCCCATTTTCGCCGAATGAGGTCGCAGCCGGCTTTTGTGCGCTACAATGGGGTTCTGATTATTTTAATCAGAACAAAAAAAAGCTAATAGTTAATTTTGATACAAAATCTAAAAATTGTCCTGTAAAAAAAATACTGAAAAAATCGATGGACGAAAAGATGATTAGAGAAAATGAAATTCAGAGAATTTTCCCCCCTGATCAACTTCTCAAATTAAGTCCAGTGACTTGGTTAGGTAATCTAGAAAAAAATAATTCAAAGGCAAATAGCCTGAAAATAGCCCTAGGGGCCTGTAAAGGGGAAAGCAGAGGTAAAGCAGGATTATCACGAAACTTTTTAGGATCATTGGCGCCATCATATCAATCGGTGCTTCTCGACATGGTCAACTCGTCCTTAACTGAAGGTACATTTTGGCCGTTCTGGCGTAATAATCGTTGGGTTCCGATCCCAAAAAAATCCGATCTTAAATTAATTAAAAATTGGAGACCGATTTGCGTAGGTGATGTTGTCGGCTCTTGCGCTGAAAAAATTGTTGCTGCTAAAACAGCAAAATTTATGGAGCGCAAGGGTCTCAATTTCCCCTCGCAAGTCGGTTTCAGAGAAAAACTAGGTTGTAGTGCTGCAGTTGGTCTAGTAACTAACTCTGTCCTACTCGATCATAAACCGTTAAAATTAATAATATGTATCGATGCTAAAAATGCCTTCGGATCGCCGAGTCAAAAAATTATTTTAGACGAAATATATAAATTTAGCGATGATAACACCACTGAGTGGTTCCGAACATTCTTAACAGGCAGAACTTTTTATGTTGAACTTGATGGTAACAGGTCCTGTACCTACGCCCTTCCGCCAAACGGTATTGGACAAGGTACGGGTTGTGGGCCCATCCTGTTCAACCTAGTATTTAACATTGTATGTAAAAATTTAGCTCCAAAATATAACATTACCGCATATGCGGATGATTTAGTCTTATGCTTGTCCGGTGATACTGAAGACGAAATCGAAAAAGAGGCTGAAGCTTTTTTCAATGACGCCCACGCTATTTTCGAAACAATAACGACAAAAATTGAACCGAGTAAAACTGTTGGAATTAAAATTGGTAAGTGGAACAGAGAACCCAATATTATTCACAGTGGAATCAAAGTCCCTTTTAAGGACGAAATCCTTTATTTAGGAGTTAGGCTTAATGCAGAGCTTAATTTTGATCCTCAGTGTAAACATATTATGCGTAAAATTTCAGACGCAGGCTATAAAATTGCATGTATGAAACGATACGGTCCGGCTAAATATCGTACCGAACTTTTCTCATCGCTCGTGACCGGTTCGTTTCAACATGCCCTCGAATTCCAACCATTACTCTCAAAGGAATGGTATGCTAAGCTTAATAAAGAATATGTTAAATATTTAAAAATCATAAACGGATCTGAACATTTTAGGACTGGTATTCATTTAAGTTATGCGGCAATCTTCTCTAAATATGGCAAAAAAATTCTGAATAATATACATTTATATTTAGCCATGAATAAAATTAACGAAACATTTTTATCTAAAAAACCTAGTAAACTTTCTAAAATACTAGATGATTTTATTGTCAGTGATTCACTACTACCAGTAATTAACCCCTTATTTCCGGTTCCGTGGAATGATAAGCCATCTTTTTTGATGCCAAAAATAATGGAATTCTATTCCAGTAGGGGCTACTATTCAGTTAAACTTAAAGCTCCGATATATTTCTATAAAAAAATGGAAAAAAATCCTGAAAATAGTGTAAATTTGAAAAAATCTTGGCCCTATTGTTTCATTGAACATTTTAACAAACTACCTAAGTATATTCGTGCCACATTTGGCACTTCATATTTCAAATCTGAAATAAAACACTATTTTAATAATTTATGTCAACATCCGTTCGACCCTTATAGTGACTTTTGCAAAAAATGCTCACCTGAAGTTTTGTCAGGGGAAACTCTGCTGCGTATTCGCGCAGAAAACCAAAGATTGAGTAACAATTGTTGTGGCGAACTTGATGAAATATATAAATATTTAAGTTATAGTGAATATTTTCCGTGGAAAAAAAATAACTTCTGTAGTAGATCGCCTAAATCACATTTTCTTTTTAAAAATTATAAATCGTATGAGATATCACAGTTAGATATTAATACTTTTATTAATAATATGTCGATTAACGGTGAGCTCTTAACATAAATTATGCGAAAATTCGATCCGTACCCATTTGCAAATAATAAAAAACCCCCCCCCCACCACTTTTTTGTGACTATATGATTAAAAAGTCTTATAATTATCATTGAATTAAATCTGTACTATTCTATTTTTATTTTATATACACGTAAAGAACATTTGAATTTAACTATCATAAGCGTTGCTTACGACTTTACCTTAAAAGCTCAAAATAAATAACGATTCTTCTTGATGATAGTGAATATTTATCTCTAAAAATTGGCCTAAAAACTGTCACTTTGTTATCATTCAAGTTTTACCATTTGTTATATAACTAATATTTGTCACCTGTTTCGCATCTGGTTTTACAAATTTTCATGGAATACCTATAAGGACACTTATTTGCACTTTTCCAATAATTTATCAAGATAGCTATGGAATACATGTATAAATTTATAAATTCCAGTGTGACAAGCTACTATGACTCAATAAGTTTAAAACTTAAAATTCCAAATAATATTTTTTTATGGAATATAATTCAAATTTTCTAGCAATCATCGGATGAATATAAATAATGTCTAAATAAGTATAATCTTATTATAACTTAAGACCATTATCATTTTATGGATATCTTGTCGTTGTACAAAAGTTGATTTTTTTCCAAAAAAACATTAGGACACTACTCTAAGTGTTTTTCTTCACAATAATTTAAAAGAAAACTCCAATGATAAGGTATCTATTAAAAATGATCATGATTTAGTTTGGCAATATTTTCAGTTTTTTGAGTAAATATTCCAAACTAATCATCCAGAGTGAAAATAAATGGCAAAAATAATAGTAAGCTAGTACACTTGTCCTACGTTAAAACACACAGAATCGTCACTCTTCATTTGGACTAGCTCAAATAAGATAAAAAAAGTTTTAACTATGACAAAAAACTCGTAATTTGACACCGTGTCAAATTACATTCAGTTTTAATTTATAAATTTTTGTAGCTACTATCAGTGTGGAACGAACTGAAAACTTGGAGAAAAACTTTGATCTCCCCGATGACCTCGTCATCTTCTGGTTCTACACCTTCGAAAATCGAAAAATACTGAAATTTTCTGAAAAACAATGGAATTTTCATTCCGGCAAATTTCAATGTCTCCCAGTGGTTAGCCTCCTATCTGAGCAATCAATGCGAAGTTTCTATCACAATCGGGGACATATAACTGCACTCTTAACAAAGTCAAAAGATTTCTCTTACTTTACCACACTTAAGCGAAAACAAAAAAATCATTTTCTATGCAAATCGAAAAATTGGCCTATAGGGACACCCTACTATACTAAAGCACTTTTTTGTTGCAATAAGTGTATTAACAGTCCTGAACGCACAAAATCGTATTATAATAATTTTGAAAAGGATACAAGGATTTTTAACGGACTCAATTTGCAAATTGCCATAACCTTTATCACATACAAAATAGCGTTTAAATTCAAAAAACCGGAAATTTTTGTAGAAAAGGGCGGTGAAGAAACCATATCTGAAATTCTTATTTACAATCAAAAATTTACGACCGCTATTGGTGACCTAACCAAAGCAAATTTTGATGACTCTACGTTCACTAGACGTCTAATTTACGATATAGCTAGTGACATCTGGGCCAACTCTGATAAATTAATCTACTCTGACAATGTATTAATTGCTTATCTTGATAATGTTGCCAAATTGTGTTTTTTAAATCGAGTATATGATACCCAGGCAAAACGTGTCCTTGCGGGAAATTTAGCCTTTTCTACAGGGTGCACAATTAATAATTTTCTAAATCAAAATGAATCTCAAATATCTGAATGTCTCTTTTCGGTTAATTCAATGATTAACTCTGAGACCGTCGG
>SCLH01000664.1:98202-141822 GCA_004367855.1 Oikopleura vanhoeffeni | reverse complement strand
TTTTTTACATCGAAAATTTTTTTTTAAATATTTTTGGAATGAAACCGATAACAAAAATTAGAATGAGATAAATATTAGCCTTCTACTATGTCTGAGAGACGAAATATAACTCGCGTGGGGTAAGCAATCAAAAGCTGTCAACAGTTGTACTTTATTACGATATTAACTTGAAAATAATAAAAAAAATGTAATAATCTGCTTTTATAGGGAAAAATAAACATTTTTAATCGAAAATCATTATTTTCAATCAAAATTTTTGACTTATTTATAAAGTACTTTCGATTTATGAGATATAAATCAAAGTGGACAAGATGTAGGCCAGGTACTTGTGCATCGTTTCCGACGGAAAGGTCACTTTTGAAGACAACTGTGACCGTGTATCACGTGATATCGTATACCTTGCTTTTCTCACTATATTTTATAGAACTAAAAATTAAAATTCCAGAATATAAAATTTCGGATGCGAAAATATTACCTCTGAACTTCCTTTTGCAGAAAAAATCAAATTCCAACTGCCTTCAAAAGCTTTCTGTAAACAACATTCAAAGTAATGCCACAATTGTGGCTCTGGTGCTTTGGCGGTACTTTTTTTTATATGCATACAAGGGTTAAAGACATCGATACCCAATTTGGAGTTTGGAATTTCTTATTACAAATCGTCAATATCCAAGCAATTGGTTTAAAAGATTCGAGTTAAAAGATTCGACATACATGTAGAACCTTTTTATGAAATCAAAATTTGTTGAGGAGATCTCGTTATTTGGATGATGAAAAAGAGGTTAAAGAAGGAGAAGATGATTTCGGTTATTTTTTTGTAAGTGCCGCCCTCGCACTCCACCCATTGGTTAGATTCCTGAAGGGGCGTCATCACAATCAACTCGAGACTCATTACACTCGCCTACAAGTCTCGAGCAAGAACACGTTGAGAATCGCTTCACGAGCCTTTTCATACTCAATTTAGGATATTTAAGTTACCCGGGCATCATGATCGATATCCCTTTATCACTTTTTGTTTAGATTGCGTAGTCACAACATTACAATCACACGTTAAAAGTAGTAGTGGCTACGCAATCTAAGCAAAAAGTGATAAAGGGATATGTACCGATGATAACCATTATGGTCATTTCGACGACGTAGAGTTTAAATTTGTCGGTGGCTTTCCCAGAACCGACTTTGCGAATTTTTCTAAGTCGATTACGGGTGATTCTAAATGTTTTGCGAAGAATAAACAAATTTTTCTATAAAATTTATGCAATAACCTGTTTGCTCATATGATATTAATAATATCTTACAACGTTCTTAAAAGCAAGCAAGAAACCAAGTTGTGTTCTTACAAACAATAACCTTAGTGTGATTGGCTGCAGTATTTGAACTTTTTTGATCGGGAAACTACATGCACAGTAATTGTGTTTGATGCTCAATAAGATAAGAAGGTTTCTGTGTGTAGTACCGCACCAGTTTGCTTAATTTGGTAAATTATTTATTCATTCTTGAGATTTGACAGAAATGACGTTAAACAGGGCTGACGCGAACCATAGTCCGGAAATGATGGTTCAGGATTGGTCCAATTATGACATCGGCTTGGTAACTTTTGCTCCACTCTTTTTGAGTCAAGTGCAAAATTCTAACCACCTTTAATTTGGACTGAAAACTAATGCGATTTTGGTGGATGCCGCATTACGTTGTTTCCTTATTTGCCAGAATAAATAGTCATAATAATNAATAGGAATTCGGCGCTGAGCAAACGAAAACGGTCGTAAAATACGACGAATTACTTTTGATTCGAGACGACTGATGGCTAGCGCGATGAAGTCGTGACCTTCCATAACTGGCGAGTCTAAAAACACCCCCTCAAGATTAAAGATCCACCTCTTCAGAGACTTAAATTATTTCAGCGATTCAAGGTGTCTGTATCTGGAAAAGACACATTTGTTGTGTAATTACTGAAATTTTGAAATGAACAGGTTGTGATTCGAGTCTAGTCTGTTGTGATTGTACCACGTATGGTCACATACAGTGAAGTATTATAGACAAAGTGGTACATATTAAAAATACAGAATTAAAAGGAGTCTACTATGCCACGCACAAATATAGATGTTAATGTTCGTGAAGACCCATGTGATTAAATCCGCTGAAAATGTTGTCTTCGTCAATTCTTAAGTTATAATGCCCGCAAACAAAATTAGAAAGTTTTGGAGTAGAGATCCAGCGACCGTAGACTTTCGCCCTCAGCGTCTGAAAATAACCAAATAAATGAATGCGTCTATATTTGTAAAATAATAATTATCATCCTTTGTTTACACCAGACCATAAGTTTCCTAATCAAAATGCCCATCCATGAAAATCCATAGGACTGTGATAATTAAACTGCAGCAAAATGTCTGTGTAAAAAAGGACGAAATGATAGGCTTTCTTGCGTAACATACGACTGCTGGCGAGCAATTGTTCGTGGAGTGACGCAGGCTGTAGAGTTGCGTCTCTATTGAGTGTGATACAGGTTTCACGTAACCTCAAGCTCAACAAGGAAACATAATAATGTTGAATACTACCTTTCTTTGTCAGTTGTTTTGTCAAGCTTGAACTTCGAGACTTATCAGGACAATGAACAACAAATCTCTTGACGCGAGCCTTAAAATATAACTGTAAATTTATGCATCATGATTTATATGGTCAAGTATACAGCCAAAATCAGTTAAGTTCATTTAGATCATATAATCGGTAGTTTATGTTCGAAATTGTCTTTATTACACCCATCATTAGCGGTCGTCTGCATGTTAGACTCGAGTCGACCTAACTGCGCGATATATGTAATAGTGCTTACCAAAAAAGTAAAGAAATGATAAAATGATGATTAAATTTTACTTATAGCTTTTTTTATGGCTGGCGATCGGTTATTCTTTTTTTATCCCCTAAATTCTTTCGAATTATTACATCTTGTTTGCAATCATTATTGTCAGGTTTCGCTTTCTGGGCATTTTGTTTAACAATTAAGGATTCTTGCAGCGAAAAAACAAGCACTTGCTGGGAGAATGATGTTTTTGGTTAGACAGTATGCTCGATTTCGAACAAAATACAAGTCTTTTTATATTCTGGTTGCAAGAAAAACCTTTCCAGCCGACTTGCTTGGTTGTAGTATCCCCATCGCGCCTTGCATAATGAGTACAATCATCGCCATAACAAGTCGAGGGGATAAAAAAACCCTACCTCACCAGGGTCAGTCTCGAAAGAAAGATCTCGTTGTGTCTGATGCCCGCCTCACTCCGCTCCACCCCAAGTTTTCATTATTCATAAGACGTTGTTTCGGTTAAAAAATGCGTTTTGAGTAAACTGGAAAAATATTCAACGAAACCTGTCTCACGATCGCTCACTTTTAAGGTTAAAATACTGAAATTACAAATTTCAAGACGATAGAACATTGATCTTCTGCAATCTCCAATTCTTGATTACTCGTTGATTTCGTTTTTATGCTGAATCTGATTTATAGTATGCAAAAAAATATTCCAAAGATTTAATCTTCTGAATTTTTTTTAGCCACAGTGGGTGAATACACATTCCATAGTATACGCAAAATTAACTATGAATCCACATAATGTTGGAAAAATATCACTTCTGACATCTCTTGTAAAAAACATATCTAACATAATCTACCCAAAAACATTCAACCATAACTGAACTACTCTTTCTGTAACCAATATTATTTTTTGTGTAAGAATCGACAGTTGACGTTTCCTGCTTATTTGCATGACAAAAAATTTATCAAGACATCCATGCAATACAAACAGTCACCAGCGCAAATTTTAATGCTAGAACTTTATCCGGTCTCACACCCTAGCCATATGAGACTTATAAGAAGAACTATTTCCGCACTTTGATTTAATTTCTTCCTTTGAAAGCAAGTCGTTTAACGTTTCAATCCGTAAACTTCATCAGAAAGTAAATTTTTGGCGACAAATTTGAGGCTTATGTCGTCGACCTCATATCTGCGAAGTGTTTCGGGGATAAAGAATACCACGACTGGGCTTATTGCAAAATAATCTACACTTTAATTAGACGAATCATAATATACTTTTATATTAGCGATATAGTATGGACCATACGCTAAAGGATGGTAGCTAATCCATCATCACTATTTTAGTCCGCATCTAAGACAACCAGTTAATCCAGTTATTCTTAACTAAAAGAGTCAATACGATTTCCGTTACGAAGAAACATTCAGAATAATTTCATGAACACATTCAAAGATCTTGATGTCTGCTAGCTGTGGAATGGAACAGGATTACTTTCCGAGAGACATTAGGAAATTTCGAGCCTAGAAAATACTTATTAAATGTACTCGGAGAATGTTGAAATTGTTTCGTTGTATAATATGCCAAGAAACCAAATAACCCTGATGTTCAAAATTACAATAAAAACCATTGCGACAAAAATTTAATTATCAAAAATTTTGAAAACGATCGCCGTTACCCACTCAAAAATATACACGCCCCAAAATAGATCGATGTGATACTGGGCAACACCCAGTCTTTAACCGTAAAACAACCAGTTGGTCGATCATAAAATAGAATAGAAGCTTTTACCCTAAATATTACTGCAATATAAAAGCCTTAGAGTTGGTTCGAGGCGAGAACATAGCGCAGTTATAACAATCAGAGAGGACTCTCAAAAGAACATATGAATAACAAAATTCTAATGTGTGGATATACGACACAAGAGCATATTCTCAAGATTGGGAACACCGTTAAAAGAGAAAATAAAGTCCCGATTCCAAGCACATAAAATTTGATAACGTCTCGAACTTTTTTTAGAATTTACCTCACTCTAAACTAAAGTGTAGCCTTTCTAAGTTAGATCTTCATATTTAAAAGAAAAAATATTTTACTACCTCGGTTAAGATTATGTTGTAGGGGCTTTGTGGCTTTGCCCGAACGTGTTTCGTCCGAAATTATTGAAATCGGCATCGAAGTGCCAAGTGCGGAAAATCACATTGAATCGAGTCTAAAAAATAACTACCGTCGCTAAATTTTCGTTCACGTACTATAACGTAGGTAAATCGCCTCCTGGTCCCTAAACTTTTGAACGATACTTCTGCGATGAACAATTATTCAAGGCCAATATTGTATTTTCAGCTAGAACTAATATATAAGTTTTTGTTGAATTTTCGACTTATTCCCATTATAAATTCACATTAATGTATATTATTGAAATCATACACTATTTCAAATATTAAATTCTACTATCTAATTATTATTAACAGTATTTATCTCAATTAAATTCAATGTAATATTAAATTAATTCATTCATTAAAGTCATTTATTAATTATTATGTTAATTTATTAATTTAATTATATTTATTATTAGTTAGATATATGCAATATTATTAATTAATTAATCTAATTTTCCATTAACTTAATTAATTAGTATTTAAATTGTATTATTAACTTGATTAGTTAATTATTTAGTAACTATTATTAATTCATGACTTATTACGATTACTTCTATAATCTATTACTTAATTACTTATAACTATTATTAATTATATAATTATTAATTAAATTATTATTAGTATTAAATGTATATATTATTAATATTAGTAATTTATTATTCTTCAAATGTGAGCTATTCAAACTACTACCTACGCTACTCAAGACCCCAGCAAGCGCGCCACCGTTTCGAAATTGTGTAGTAGAACGGACAGCTCTGTTGGGACACGTCCTGTCCACAGTCAGAACCATGCAATTGATAACTTGTTGCCCTTGGCTGGTCTTGACCAGCGTAAGTATTATAATAACATTAATCAATACATTAAATAATCAATTAATAAAATTAATACACAATATATAATAATGATAATAAATAATATAATAATATCTATATAAATGAATTATAATCATACATACATGAATTAATAATAATAAGATCACATTAATATAATAATAAGTATAATAATATAATAAATTATAGAATATCTAATATAATGAATAAAAAATTACATAATAATAATATTAAAATATACCATACAAATTAATATAATTACTAATAAGTTTAATAGAATTCTAAATCCAATAACTCCAATTAATAATTCACAATTCAAATTTAACTAATAACCAAATAATCAATAAGCAATAATAAATCATAATAATAATAACTACACTACCCACCACCTAATAATTAATACATAATTAAGTGAATATTAACTCAGAACTAATATACACTCAATTATAATATATAAACTAATAATAACATTAATAATAATTAAATAATAATTTAATAAGACTTAAATAACGAATTGGGTTTTGAGAACTATGGAATTCTGATAATCTTTTATCATACAGTTAACCTCATCCCTCATAATTTAGATATATTTATATTAAAATTCCAATTAAATTGAATTTCAAATAATCGATGAAAATTATTTTAAGCAAAAATCAAAAATGTTCTCGAAGTTTCTATATCAATATGCTCTATCTCTACAAGAACACTCGACCAACTCTCACCCATTTATAAACCGCCGCGATAAGCGCTCCTCAACCCAAGTTGTTGAATATGTGTCAAGTTATAGGGCCCTCACTGAGCCAAAAATATCTTGAAAACTAAACATGTATGTGCAAGAAAATGCTTAAAAACTTGTTCGAAGTAACTAAGAAAATTAAAAGCAAATCAAGGATAACCAAAAAGTCAGTGCGATGGGTATTTCCTCGCACTACGTTAACGAATCAATTCTTGCTCAAAGATGAATCCAGCAACGCATCACCATATTGATTTACGTGGTCCTCCTACACTACAGTTGCTATACAGCAAAAAATCTGTTCGCCAAACTTAGGCTCAACGCCCATGATTTGCGCCACACGACTAAATGCGGAAAATATAAATAATTTCGATCAACCTACATTATGAATTTTGTGACAAAAAGCTACATAAAATCGAAATTATTGATTTTTTTATCCACACAAATTCTTCTGTTTAAAAAAGCCCTCTCAAGAACAGCTTCCGATGCCTTGCTTCTATGTCTCCATAAAAAAACCGCTTCAAACGAAAATAATAGAGAAACGATCAAATAACGACCAACTCGAATAATGCAATAAATAAAGCATCCCTAGCGTGTACAATTTTTTAAAAAACCAAAGAGAACAAATAAAAACAAGATGGAAAAGAGATAATAAAGTCGAAAGTTTTTTTATACTTGCTCTAATGTGTGGTCCATCGTTTGTCTGCGTAATCTCACCCTCACCGCTTTTATTTCGTTATTCTCTCGCATTGTAAATTTGCCACTGAGATTTTTGCTGCCCAGATGATCTCCCAAGGAAAAGACTGCATCACCGCCAATAAAATTGCCGCTGAAAAAATTTTAAATTTTCTTGAAAAAATTGTCAGAAACAAAAAAAAGATATGTTTTGCACCAATCAAATATTGCCAGATAACATTAAGATAGATCTCTCAAAATTGAAAACAGAGATAAGCGCACCCACCTAACAAATGAAAAAGGAAAATACACTGACTCGAAATCCCAGAATAATATTAACCGGGAATGTAGATACGATATAATACCGTTTATTCCCAGGCTTGACTGGGGAACGCAAAGAACGTATTGAAGTGGTCAGGTACCGATGCAACAAAAAACCGCAAAGATCCGACACGAATGTCCATAACCGCAATGTCGTAGTACATGACTAGATCACAAAATATAAGTATCTTTGTAGCCTTATACACAAATATCACAGCTACGTTTATATAAACACTCCAAAGAAGAGAAATTTCAGATGGACCATTACACAACATGAAGATATATAACATTCATAGAATTATATATGAAATATTACACAAATAAAATTTCACTAGACGAATCTCATCCAAAAACACAAAAAAATTTTTCTAGCTTGGATAACTACTAATCGGCCCGAATTCACAATACTCATAGTAATAGACTCAGACAACTTCGAATTAAACGCAAAATATTAAAATAAGCAAATAAGATTGTAGTTCACATTCCCCGGTAGAATCACGGATAATCGAGAATAATACCATACAAATATAAAGATTATGCCATAAATAACAATACGAAATTTCTCTATCAAGGCGTATCTCTTAACCATCCGTATGCTCTATAAAAATCTATAACATCAAACATGAGTATTAATTGAAACTCTCAATCTTTCATCAATAACAATAAATAAATAACTATTCACAAATGACGACGAATAAAATGAAACGCGAAAAAGCTAGAGCAGCGCAGGCGATTGGGTCATAAAAGAGACAAGTATGTCATCATGATATAATAGTTATATCAAGTTATCCCCTTAAAATTCCAATAATCTCACATACGTTACCAATTAACTCTAAACGAAGCGACCCGTAAAAAAACATTAAACCTTAGTCACACGAACTAGGTAACCAGTTTCCAAACAAAAGTCAAGAATTGCCCCAGAGCAAAAGAACCTCGCCAAAATAATCAAATGGCAAACTTATATCTTCCGCGTCAATAGAGTGGACTCAATAGCAGCAAGAGGAGCTAGTATCAGAGTAATATATCCGCTAACTTATAAATTATATTCAGAAAAAATTAAAAAATAATTCTTATGAAAAATATAATCGACATATATTTACAGTAAGAAATGCCTACCGAGATAGATATCCAGGTTGCGGGAGCTATCTAAATGTTTCATGAGATGGGCTCCACGTTACATCAGAACTAACGTATAAATATATAGCTACCAAAGGCACCACACAGAATCGAATTAGGCGCAAAATAACAAGCTATCCTATCTTTTCTTCGTTAACTCTCGAGCCGAGCTGTTAAACAGACAAAACTACGAGTGTTTATCGAACACATAAAACAGCTAAACCGATGGATAGCTACGCTCCGAGTCGGAGGCACACAGCCGACGGCGAATTGTGAAATATTAGACAACATCTCACTCAAAAATTTCAGATAGTAATCTGACAACACCGCCCACCAGTGCCCTTGATAGCTGCTGGAACATTTAAAAATGCGTTGAGAAGATTAATGGCGCCCTTGGCACGACTAACTCGATTATCCCTAAATGAAAAAATAATTCAAAAAGAATTTTGAAATCTAAGAAGCATTTCGTTATTAATAATATATTTAATTCTTTTGACTATATATGAATCTACAAAAAACTCCAAAATTTCATGAAAGGCAAAAAACATACATAAATGATCGAAGCCAGAAAGAAAGTCGAGCCATATCCTTTAACACCCGTTTATAGCAGTTTTCCACATCTCAGCCCAATCAAGGGCTAGCAAGATATAACACAGAATAAAAAGTCATCTTACATGAAAGCAAATATGACGAACAGAAGTACGAAGACGCAGGAACAGAGATATTGAACCAAAATACAGAATAAAGAATCAGCAACTTCCGAAGAATTCTAATAATGGAACACTACAAAAAATATTGGATAATTAAAACAATTAACATTCCATTCTTTTGTGGGCAGACATTTTTTTCTCAATTCGCATCCGGCCAAGAGTCAAACTACGGCGAAACATGCAAATAATAATACGATGAAGAAAATTACAATTTCCCACTTCCCTCGACTATAAATTATTTCGAGCACCCTCACATGAGAAAACTTTCGCTGCAACATTGCAAGCTAGAAATCACAAATCCGCTAGCATATTTCCAATTGAAAAAAAAATAAAAAACGAAGTCCCAGGTACGGTTTACTAATAAAAAAACCTCCGAAAGGTTTAACCAACACACTATTATGCTATGTTCATCATGGGTAAAAAAAACAATTTGATCCGAGATTTCAGATAAAAAAAGAACTCTGTTCCTCCTTATAACTAAACCTAAAGACCAACTGGTACATCTAAGTCCTTATAATCAATTCGTTGATTTCTTGTTTGTTGCTCTCTACCATGCTACTCAGATCGAATTTCCAAAGGAAACAAAAAACTACTCTACTTTAAATTATTGCATAAAAAAACGACTAAAATGAGCCGCATTCGCGGAACCCCAACGGACGTTTTATTAATTACTTAAAATGCTATTAGCTAGAAAAAAGGTCTTCGTTATAGTAACTTATTATTATTAAAGCCACGCACCCACAAAGCCCACTCCTATCAACGAAACCAAACGGTTAGCTTTGAGATATCCGACTAAGATAATTGCTTATTTGTCTGTCAAAGCGATACCAAAGAAACCAATATATACCGAATATAGCAAAACTCTTATGACTTTTTGAAAAACACACCTCATAAACACGCGTGGCGGTAAATGATGGTGCCCCACCCGAAAATAAGACACCGGGGAGGAATAGGTTTAGAGAACTAACCCACATATGCAGAAACAGTTCCAAAATTATTCGTCAGTTGAGGTGAAAAGATTGAAACTTGTCAACTATCAAACGATGCAATAGACTCATCGTAAATATATGGAGGACTGTTATCTAGAGAATATTCCTATCATAATAACCAATCCTTCGTTGGATAGATTTATCCATGATTTTGTGTCGGTTCTAAACGCGACCTACCACCTGGTGGAGTAAACAGATATGTGACAAAGTGGATCCAGCAGAATTTCCAATGAAGCATAGACAAACCTACTGTATTCGGATTACTTCTCCAAGAGAGAAAAAATAAGAGACAAAAATATACTCATTTGACAGCGGAACGGGTATCTCACCTCTAATCCATTCAATTGTTATATAATACCCAAATACCCAATAACCGTAGCCCTACGACGAGATAAACCGCACAGCTAGATAAGATTTACATAACCGACACCGGATTATCTGAACTCAAATACTTAACCTGGTACAATGCAAGAAAAAATTTTGCCAATAATATTGAACACCAACACCAGCTGGAGAAAAAAAATTCATCGACACTGGAGCCTACAAACCGAAAATAACTAATCGGTAACTCAAGAGAAAAATGGCAACAATTATTTGAATCCACAACCACCTATGCGAGTCACACAATTCATATGATCACACGGATGTGACAAAAAATAAATTACGGAAACTTCAAAAGAAAAATGGCATATATTCTTGAAATCCCACACACCGGTCATCTGTTTATGACACAGCACGTAACTTCGAGAGAAAGATATCTGCCATATAGTTAACAAAATAACAAAACATGCATGCATGCATAAGAAATTCTGAAATACAATGTTGGCATAAATTTTTTTAATCTTAAAAATAAACCTCCTTTGTCCTAGATCCGATTTGGCCGAAACAAAAATCCGTTACTACCTCCCTCTTGCATGCGGCATCATTCTCAATATTCAAAATATTCTAAAAATAGAAACAAATATTCATTAGATTCATTATTTAATCGACGAACTATGCGATAAAAAATTTTGTGTTTACTCACGTAGTGCTGTCTGGGCAAAATAAATAAGCCCAAACTTAGCTCTTGAACCAAGTAATTACCACTCTCAGCCAGAAGTTATTCTATTATAAAAAATATATAAAATACGCAAGACTAAACATAATCCGATAGCCAAAAATACCAAATACCTGTTGGCATTATGCCAACCTTCTCCACCACGAACTGCCCTAGCGATGAGTCCTGGTACAAAAAATAAAAATGCCACGAAGCGTCTCGAAACTAACCCACGAATAACTATCGGCCGTATAAATAGATTACTAATTAAGCTATCGATTTCGCAGAAGTCTAGAGCATCACTTACTGTTACTCCACCTAGGTGTCGCCCGCCTCCTCATCCAAGAGGTCGTCTGTGTCAAATCTAAAAAGCCAAAATATTCTCTGAAAATTATCACCACAACCACATTTAAACGTTACATGGTATCCATAAAAACCCGACTCCCGTTTTTCGTGATCACCGTGTCAGCCGCGTCGGATCAAAAATATCGAAAAAATACCCCTCAGAAAGCAATCCGATGAAAAAAAAAACCAGAGAAAAACCGCTCAGCATAGCACCTACGTACGATGTCCCAAATATCTTAAAGCAGGTGTAGCTGTAAAAAAAAAATAGATTATACAACTCTAACCCAAGGTCAAACGAGTCTCTTAATTCGCAAAAAAAGTGAAAAACCGACTTGCTAGAAATTACTTTCTTAGCTTTGGGGCCACACTCACAAAACTATTACGTAAAAAATTTTCTATACAAAATCGCTCTCAATCATTGAATAGTTATTAGCGCGAAGCAAGCGATAATTTATAACGAGATTTCTAGCACTGACCTGACTTCAAATTCCGCTCGCTGGACCTCATTTTTCATGACTTAACAAACGTACCGAACTTTTCTTTTTCAAAAATTCGAGAAATGTCTCTCAAAAGGTGTTCCCTATCTTTGAAATCAACATTGACAATCTTGCAATTAATAACTTTACAAAGATATCAAGTTTCTTTCATGCCAAAAATGACAAAAATAGCCAACAGTTAGAGAAACATCTTTTTTTAAATAGAAAATGACCTCAATGCGTTTAAACAAAAAAAGCCTGACTACAAAATCAATGCGCTCGTTTAACACCCACACGATTCTATTCGAAAAGTTTTTGCCAAGAAAATATCTCTAAAAATTGAGTGCCAAATGGCCTCACTGGTGCCAACCAAATGTCGGGTAAATTTCATCATATTACGAAATGCCTACTTCGCCGCGAACCATCCATTAGTTGAACCATACCCGCAAGATTCGAATTGACCTACCCAGAAATTAAAACTTGAGTCTTCCCTTTATGATTTTTCAATCGGCGGCAAAAAACTTATTCATGCCATCTAAATATGTAGCATCTAAATATCGCTAAAATAATGTTTCAAACAGAAATTTCATAAGCGTTTTTGATCCGAATTAATCTTTTGTTATTCCAGCATGGCCCTGAATTAAACGTGTCGAAAAAATAATTTCAATCTCCATACTCAGTCAGCTGATGAAGGATATTACCTGAAAGAATAATACAAAATTAAAAATTGAAAGAAAACCGAAAACAATGAGAATGGCAGCAAAAACCTCGCTTGCTGAAGCCGAGATCCTAGCCCCGTCGGGTATCCTTACCCTTGTGAGCACGGCCCACACATTGTGACCTCGGCCATAACCTAAAATCATCTCAAAAAAAAAACGGACGTAAATCTTCTACAAACACATTCATAAAGAACTTTTATCGTTTGCCATAAAACATAATTGCAAATTATTCCGAAATGTTATCCGTTCCCAGAATACGGGTGTTGATTATAAGAATTCGCCTATGTTTCACTTCTGAAACTATTCACCACTAGACATAAAAACAAAGCTGTGAGATAAACTCAGTTTTAGCTAAAGCAATTTTGTGCATGCATACAGTAAAAAATTAAAATTAGTACTAGGATCAGATATATTCTTATCGAAAGTGGAAAATTTTAATTTTTAACTATAAGGTATCCCCAAAAACAAATTTAAATAATTATAAAAGTGATTAAGGGAGTACCTGCCTACGCCATTTAACGATTTTCAATAAACGCTTTTCTGACAGCTTAATAAAAGAGCTTGATTTCATGTTCACAGACCCAGAATATTCTCTGAATTTTCGAAACAAAAGGTAAAGTAAGCGTGAAAAGTTTGTAGATCTAAACCGGTCATTTACCGTGTCCAAAATTCATTTTCTTCCGACTTTATTATTAATTCATTAAGCGATGTAGTAACATAATCTGGATTATCTATATCTCAAATTATTTAACACAAAAGTTATGGCGCTCAGATTATGTTTTTTCCTTCAATTTGCCCTACAATCACTGATAAAGCCTCAAAACATGGCTGTTTTGGTACCTGAGCGCACCGTCTCAATTTCATTAAGCAGCCACAGTCGAAAAGAAATTTTTGCGAAAAAAAGCACTCTCTAAAACCTTGGTAAACACTCATGATTTATGGGCTCATATTGCTAATCGATTTCATAATATAGTTTTTATGCGCAGGTATAGTTGAGTTACCGTCAAACTGGTCAAAAATAGGTTTATTCTGAGTTCACGAGAAATTTACTCTTTTAACACAACCAATACAAAAATCTAAGTAAGGAATCAGCTCATTCATAAATTTTAAAGTGCAAAAAAATTAGTCGATCCGAATGTCTAAATCACGAGATTCAGTCATTACTATTTAAAAATACCTTAGAAAAAAAAACAAACTTTTGCAATTTAAGTTTTTTTTGGTCAAAACATTAAAACTTTTTAATTTTTTGCGGAGCCAAAACCGTAACAAAAAAATTGAATCGCAGCAACAATTTATTATCTATCATAATGGCTTCCCGAGATATACCATCCGTGTGGTACGTTCGACTTTCAGGATCTTAAGAAACCATTTGAAATTTTTCTACTTTTCGAAAATTACAATTTTTCACTTCTTTCTTCCAGATGCTCAAATTAAATGACTTATGTAACCAAAATTACCCGCAACCAGGGGTAAGAACGTCGCAAAGTTACAGACAATCAGAAGGAAATTTAATACTAGAAAAAATAGCCAAATTTGGAAAATTTAACATCGAAAATTGTTTTCAAATATATTGAATTAACACACACGATCACCACACAAAAATAAGAATGCAAGATATAAATATAGCCCCCACTCAGCGTCCAGAGCACGAAATATACACACCGCCGGTTGGGAACTCAATCGACAGCTGTCAACAGTGACTTTATTACCATAAACTTAAAATAATAAAAACAATGTATAATCGCCTTTTAATAGGCGAAACAATCAAACCATTTCTTACTCGAAACTTCATGAAATCAACCATTTTGACTATATAAAGTACTCTTCGATCTATGACATAAAATCAAAGTGGACAATGTAGGCCAGGTACTGCAATCGTCCAACGGAAAGGTCACTTGAAGACAAACGGAGACCGTGTTCACGTGATACGTAGCCTTGCTTTCTCACACTAAATTTAGTAGAACTAAAAATTGAAATCCAGAATATAAAATTCGGATGCGAAAATATTACCTCTTGAACTTCTTGCTGCAAAAAAACAATTCCAACGCGCCTTCAAAGCTTCTGTAAACTAACCTTCAAAGTAATGCACAAATTGTGGCCCTCGGATCTGGTGCTGTGGCGGTACCTTTTTGTTATCTAGCTCACCAAGGTAAAGACAGCGCAAACGAAATTTGGAGTGGACATCTATTTCAAATCGTCAACCATATCCAGCAACTGGTTTAAAAAAGATTCGGACGTAATATATCATTTACATGTATAGCTATTCTGATAGATCAAGAATTGTGTGAGTTTGAATTCGTCATGATGTGGATATGAAAAAGAGGTTAAGAAATAGAAGTATGGCTATTCGGCTCTTAAATTTTTTAAGTGCCTGCCTCACTTTTGTTTTTGTTCACTTCTTCAGTCTCTTTTGCATTTGGTGTAGATCCTAAGGGGTTGTCATCACCATTCTCTAACTTCTCGAGAGATCTTTCGATTTTTACACTGCGCTCACAAGTCTCGTGAGCAAACGAAACACTGTTTTTGCTTAGTTTCGCTTTCAAATCGACGCCTTTCATACTCAATGTTACGGAATTATGTTAATTGGAGCTTCTCGGTTCTATTTTCTTTTTTAAATTTCTTATCTTTTGATATATCTTTTTTCTCTATTATCTTTTTTTTTTTGCTTTATGATTTTTCTAGTTTTTTTTTTTTTTTCCTCTTTACATATCTTTTATTTTACTATATTCTTATTTTTTTATTGCTGTTTTAGTTTTTTTCGTTTAATAAGGATAAGTGGCTTACTGAGTCAAGCTTATAGCATAAAAGTAGGAAAAGTTGATTATATGTTCTTTTTTACTCTTCTTTTGATTGGATTAACTGCATGTTTATTTTCCATTTTTCCGATGCGACCGTTAGTATGTTTATATTTTTTTCCTGTTGTTGGCTTTTCTTCTCTCAGTAAATTCGCGACTTTGCGATATTTTTTTTTTTTCTTAGTCGATTTACGGTGATTCTTAATTTTGTTTTTTGCCTGAAGTAGTTATTTGGATATTAGATAATATTAACGACCGTACGGTCTCTAAAACTAATCAGAAACAAAGTTTGTTTCAACATAACAGATAATCCTATAGTGTGATGGCTCAGATTTGGAACTTTTCACGGTGAAATTCTACATTGCACAGTACATGTGTGTTTGATGCTCAATTAGAGAGAAGGCTGTTCTGTGTGTTTGCACCAGTTTGCTTATTTTAGGTAAATTATATCATTGTTCTTGATATGTGATCTTAGTATTAATTTGACGTATATATCTATTTTTTTGTGACTGTTTTGACGTCGAACCATAATGCCGACAAATGAATGTTCGAGGGATGGTGCCATATATGACAGGCGGCTGTACTTTGCCTCCATCTTTGATGATCAAATGCAAATTTTAAACCACTCTTAATGGGACTGAAAACTAATGGTCGATTTTGGGGATGCCGCATTTACGGTTTTTCCCTTATCGCCTAGAAATAATACGGTCATAATTACTATCGCAGTCATAGTTGTTATATCTTCATAAGCCAAGATATTAATTGTTAAATTACGAATTCAGAACTAATTCTAATATTTAAGATGAGAACTGTTAGAAGGAGACCAATAAACGCCAAAAGTATTGCCCACAATCGCGCATATCGAATAACACGTTTGGCACAAACAGAAAAAACAATTTCGTCAGAAATGAAACGCATGGCCGCTTGAAAAGACGTCATAAGCTTAAAACATTACCAATTTAATCCCCTATTCACACTTTTGTGAATATCCCGGCCCTGAATCTTAAAAACACACTACGTTTCAGGGCCGGGATCTTCACAAAAGTGTGAATATGGGATATGGATAACAGACCCTCAGAGGACAGATCCTGGATATTTGAATGATACAAACAACGCAAAATACTAACACCGGATCAGAATCCTGGATTGCAGAATAGGTTTATTTCATTGATGATATTTGGGAGAAATTAACTTATCAAATGCTCAATTTGGGTGGGAGCATAAGTTTAGCAGATTGCTACATTTCAATATTTGAGAGAAAAAAATGTGGAAAATTAATTTTTTTTAATTTTCATTTTCAATAAAAGTGTTCATTTTTACAAATGTTTATACTAAAGTTAAAAGACAATATTAATAAACTTCATTTATTTGCGAGTATACTCCGCTTATAAGTTTCCGTATAACTCTGCAGAGTCGCAAATGTCTTAAATATCAAAGTTTTTTTTCTATGAAAAAGAGTAAAAATTGGCAAAAAGTATAGAAAAACAGCTTTTTTTGAAATAAAAATTGAGCTCAAATTGCGTTTAGGTATTTAAAAAATGTCCTAACTATCAAAAGAAATGACGCCCAGTACACCCACAATTTAATTTGGAAGTTTTCACAACCATAAAATTTTTAAAGATTCATTGCCGAATGGCACTTATCGAGTGCACAGTCAAGTGTTAAAAATTTCATCAACAGTTTCAAAATGATAAACGCGCGGCCTACCGATTAGTTGAAATACAGCGATTTAATAGATACCAAAACAATTTTGGCCTTGATTTGGGAAAAATTTTCATAATTTTTCTTTCAAAGTTGATAAAAAATATAATATAAAAATTTTATGATTTTTCAAACAGCGGTCAGAAAATATGTAGGAATCCATGAAAAAAGTAAAAGTGGCTATTTTTTGTTTTTTACCAATAGATTTCAGTTATCAAATCAAAAAAATTTTGGACAAAATATGCGGAAAATTTTCATAATGCTTAGTGATAAACAGCTCAAACAACGACGCTATGTCGACGATGTTAGTTTTTCGGCGATTTGGGCCCTTTAACCCACATACTCAGCGCTGGCCATATCTGGCCAAAGTTACTTGCGATCTCTATTTTTAATAAGTTAACTTTTTCCGAAAACATTTTTATTTAAGATGATCGGTGTTTTTGCAATTTTCTTTTTTTAGCTTATCTATCTTTTCTCTATCTTTCCTCTATCTTTTCTCTATCTTCTGTAGTTCTTAAGATAAAGCAATGTTGTCGACCCGGAATCGGGGCCCTAAAAAAATTTATATGAGATTTGAACTTGTAAAAATAGAAAAATGGATTTTATGAACTTTGCCACCGTGGTTTTAGAATTTATTTATGTGTCAAAAAATGAAAATAAAATATTTATAAAATCAAATTTGTTTTTCTTTTTGATTTACACACATCCAATTTTCTTCGATTTTCTCTCGAACAAGGTAATTTCTTGCAAAAATATATATAATTATAAGTTATTTTTGTACAAAACAACAACTCATGTGACCCTCAACCAATATAACATATATTATATATGAAAATTTTAAACTGTTTACTTTTGAACACCTAGTAAAATCGGACACAATTGATGCAGCCCGGACTAAATTCTTTTGTTATTTTTTTTGCACAAACTTGATAAAAGTACTTATGACGTTATTATTGAAAAAATATCACGAAATGTCTGTTACGATGGCAAATTATCGGGCGGTAATTTTTATATTTATATGAAAAACTGATTTCCTTACCGTTTTTCTTCAATTGAACGTTTTAGTCAAATATTTTATATTCACAATATTGTTTAAAAAAAAAATTATCGTGAAAAACCGGAAAAATATAATTTTAATTTTTTTCAATTAATAATTGTTGAAGCTATTTGAATAAATTGTTAATATTTTTGCTAACGTTAACTTGGATAAAAATATGATTTTTTAAAGTCAGGTGGCCAAGATTTGGCCACCTGCTGAGTACGTCACTGTTCATAACTTCTGAGTATGTGGTTAAGGGGGCCATTTAAGAGGGTCACTCATCTGTGTGGGTGATTCTGACATTTGGAGGCTTTGGTACGGCTGAACTGATACGGTAGAAACATTTCTTATCAAGTACATATGAAAGATCTATCCTTGATCTCGCGATTTCATTAGGACAGTTCAGTACCGACTTCGTCACCAACCATCTGGTCAACCGCGGTTAAACACGAGTTTCTCAGCTTTTTTCAAAAGAACAAGAATCTTAGACCTTATATCGGAAAGTTTTGAGATTTGTTGAGAATTCGGAATATTGTCTGAATTTGAGTGAATGGGAGCTATTTTTTTTCGATTTTTGCCTCAGGGGTCAGCAATCTGGTTCAATATGCCGAAAAATGGTGTTTTTTCGACGTTTTGATACAAGGCTTTTTCTGTGGAAATGCCGGAAACGTCATTTTTGGAATATAACAAGCCCAAGGGTTGGTAAAGGTCGAATGGGAAAAACTTTTTCGAATTTCGGCCTGATTGGCTGTAAATCGACAAAAAAGTGCGCGAAATCGAAAATTTTGAAGATACAAGTGAGAATCAGAAAATTTCAGTGCCACCAAAAGATTCCTTGTATACGATATGTTCAACACAATAGATTCTAGAAAAAAAAAGGGTTTTTTTAATAAATATTTTGTTTTGCTCTCTAGCACTGTTTGTGTTAAAATGAGACCATAGTTGCTAATATCGTTTCCAGAAAATCGTATACAAGGAATCTTTTGGTGGCACTCAGATGTTCTAATTCTCATTTTTATGTTCAAAATTTTCCATTTCGCGCAATTTTTTGTCGATTTACAGTCAATCAGGCCGAAATTCCATAAAGTACTTCACATTTGATGTTCATCCTTGGGCTTGTTATATTCGGAAAATGACGTTTCCGGCATTTCCACAGAAAAATCCTTGTATCAAAACGTCGAAAAACCACCCTTTTTCGGCATATTAAACCAGATTGCTGACCCCTGAGGCAAAAATCGAAAAAAATAGCTCCCATTCACTAAAATTCAGCAAATTTTCCGAATTCTCAACAAATCTCAAAACTTTNTTATAAGTTATTTTTGTGCGAAACAACAACTCATGTGCCCTCAACCATATATCATATATTATATATGTAAAAATTTAAAGCTGTTTACTTTTGAAACACCTAGTTAAAAATCGGAACAAATTGATGCAGCCCGGACAAAATTCTTTTTTTTTTTTTTTTTGCACAACTTTGATAAAAGTAACATTTATGACGTATTATTAGAGCCAAAAAATATTCGCGAAAGGTCTGTTACGATGGCAAATTATCGGGCGGTAATTTTTATATTTATATTGACAAACTGATTTCCTTTACGTTTTCTTCAATTGAACGTTTTAGTCAAATATTTTTATTCACAATATTGTCGGCAAAGAAAAAATTATCGTGAAAAACCGGAAAAATATAATTTTAATTTTTTTCAATTAATAATTGTTGAAGCTATTTGAATAAATTGTTAATATTTTTGCTAACGTTAACTTGGATAAAAATATGATTTTTTAAAGTCAGGTGGCCAAGATTTGGCCACCTGCTGAGTACGTCACTGTTCATAACTTCTGAGTATGTGGTTAAGGGGGCCATTTAAGAGGGTCACTCATCTGTGTGGGTGATTCTGACATTTGGAGGCTTTGGTACGGCTGAACTGATACGGTAGAAACATTTCTTATCAAGTACATATGAAAGATCTATCCTTGATCTCGCGATTTCATTAGGACAGTTCAGTACCGACTTCGTCACCAACTCATCTGTCAACCGCGGTTAAACACGAGTTCCCTCAGCTTTTTTCAAAAGAACAAGAATCTTCAGCTTATACTCGGAAGTTTTTGAGATTTGTTTGAGATCGGAATTTTCTTGAATTTAAGTGAATTGGTAGCATATTTTTTTTCGATTTTTGCCCTCAGGGTGTCAGCAATCTGGTGAAGATGCCGAAAAATGGTGTTTTCGACGTTTTGATACAAGCTTTTTCTGTGGAAATGCCGGAAACTCATTTTCGGAGTATGAAACAAGCCCAAGGTTGGTGAAGGTCGAATGGGAAAACTTTTTCGAATTTCGGCCTGATTGCTGTAAATCGACCAAAAAAGTGCGCGAAATCGAAAATTTGAAAGATACAAGTGAGAATCAGAAAATTTCAGTGCCACCAAAGATTCCTTGTATACGATATGTTCAACACAATAGTTTCTTAGAAAAAATAGGGGGTTTTTAATAAATATTTTGTTTTGCCTCTTCTAGCCACGGTTTGTTGTTAAAAATGAAGCCAAGTTGCTGAATAATCGTTTTCAGAATCGTATACAAGGAATCTTTTTGTTGGCACTCAGATGTTCTATTCTCATTTTTTATTGGGTTCAAAATTTTCTATTTCGCGCCCAATGTTTTTGTCGATTTACAGTCAATCAGGCCCGAAATTCGCATAAACTACTTCACAATTGTTGTTACATCCTGGGCTTGTTATATTCGGAAAGGACTGTTTTCAGGCATTTCGACAGAAAGAAGCCTTGTATCAAAAACGTCGAAAAACCACCATTTTCAGGCATTATTAACCAGATTTGCTGACCCCTGAGGCAAAAATCGAAAAAAATAGCTCCCATTCACTAAAATTCAGCAAATTTTCCGAATTCTCAACAAATCTCAAAACTTTTCGATATAAGCTCTATGATCCTTGTTTTTCTGAAAAAAGCTCAGAGACTCGTGTTTAGCCGCGGTTAACCAGATGGTTGGTGAGAGTGGTACTGAACTGTCAAATGAAATTGCGAGCTCAAGGATAGATCTTTCATATGTTCTGATAAGAAATGTTCTACCGTCATCAGTTTAGCCTCACCAAGCCTCCAAAATGTCAAAATTCACCCACACCACTCCCTTAAGAATTCGAGCTAAGTATCGTGAAATTGCGTAGGTTGTTGGCGATATTGGCCGATCGAGCCTGCCCCTGTATAATCTTTGTTATTATTTGAATAAAACAAAGGTCTGGTATATATTCTAATCAAATTTCCGATATTGCTTTTCAAATAATAATTTTTTAACAAAAATAATCGAAAAATCTAATCAACATTATAAAGTAATAAAAAATTATAAGATATCCTGTTCCAACGCTCTTGAATCAAAAAAAATGTCGTATTGGACAAGAAGTATTGTACAACTACGTTTTGTACAAATTGTATTATACAAAATCGTTTTTGATTCAAGAGTGTTGTAACAGGATATATTTACGAATATTAGTGCTATTAGCGAAAATAAGATATGCCAATGTCAAAAAAGTTTGAAGAACGCAAGTTCTTCTTGCTTGTTTAAACTGGGTCTTTGTACACGTATGAAAAACACCTCCGCGTCCAATCGATGTTTTTTCGAGCGAAAGTGTTTCTGCATAATTGAAAAATGAGAATGAAAAAATTCAACTTTAATAAAAATTATTAATTCTAATTTACAGAACGTGCTTATCACACTGAGCAAGGTATAGTTCTTTTGCATAACACATAATGCAATTTGCAAGAATGGTATTTGGGATATTATAATTTGCCAATAAAAAAAATTCGAAAAGTTGTGAACTTAAAGTTTAGGATGTCAATCCGAGTTATCTTTGCCATACTTCACAAAACTCTGTGGAAAACAATCTGCACGTAAATCTGCAGTGTTCAAAAATGCAAAATCATTATTCAAATTGCCAATCATTTGGTTTGAAATTTTCGGAATAAATTCACTAATAATTTCAAGCCAAATCATAAGCAAAAATTTATCGGAACATGCTGATTTTAAAAAAACGGGACATTATTATCTTCCAATCATATTTTCCTGGTCAATTTCAGCACAGAATAATAAATTGGTCTGAAAATGAATAAAATTTGATCTGGTCCAACTAACGCTGAAAATCTCTTATAAAAGTATCTGACGCATGCTATACATGATATTTATAATATATATTTCAATTTTATATCTTTACCTACTTTCCGAACTGATCACTTCACAACCTTGATAATCACAGAATAAAAGTCGAAACGTTGATTACTTATTTGTAATGAAAATATTTACGTCGTTTTGCTTTATTGCATTGTCGCGTAGTTTCGAAATACAGTGAATAAAATCTTTAAGTCTTAACTTGGTCTTAATTTAGAGAATTTCATATTTATAATATATCGATCACGCGTGCGCATGGAACATATTTACGCTAGTTTTCAGCAGAATTTGTTTTAAAATTCGGCTTTCGAAAACAACTTATCCGATCGAGTACTTAGATAGCTGAAACTGAGCAGAAATATATAATGGATAATTTAATTTAGAAAGGTCCAAATCGGATCACTTTTTTCATTTTTTCGGAGATTACTTTAATTGTTATCATTTTTTTTTTAAAGATCGGAAACAATGTTCTGATTCGAACTATCTTTGAATTTATTCTTCACTGAATTTATGTGCTCAGTTTGAGCCATTCAAAAACTTAGTCGGATAAGACGTTTTCAGAAGGGTTAACGATTATAAAAGTTTCTATCAAAACTCTTGGTAATTATAGTGAAATTATTTTTTGCTTAAAACAGTCGCATCAAAGTTTTTCTGAAAATAACTTCAAACGTTGTTTTGTTTCGTTTTTGTTGTTTATTCTAATAATGGTGGCCTTGCTGCTTGTGGTTGCTGGTTGGACACTTGGGCTGTTTGTTTTGTAATTTGTGGTTCCTGCTCAGACACTTGTACCACCTGGCTTGAAACTTGTGGTTGCTGGTCCGACACTTGGGCTATACGGTTTGTTACTTGTGGTTCCTGGTCAGACACTTGTGCTACTTGAGTTGAAACTTGTGGTTGCTGATCGGACACTTGAGCTGTGCGGTTTGTTACTTGTGATTGCTGATCAGACGCTTGTTCCGTTTGGTTTGCAGATTGAACGAAGGCAGCGGCGAATAAGAGGTTAAAGATTTTCCTACTCAAAGTATTGGTATATTTCTATAAAATTCAGTAGGTCAAATAAATATAATCATCGGCGGCCTTCTATTAATAAGAAAAATCTGCTAAACTAGCGGATGATAGACATGACTACGAGTTGTTAATATTCATAATTGTGTAAAAATTGCTCGTTGGCGCGAAAAGGCTCTGATCGTTGACCAATAAGGAATCGGAAAATAGAGGTCTAACGCCAAACTTGGAGCTGGAGATCTCTTTCAAGGATTCGTCAGATAGTGTTATTTTCGAAAATTCTAGAAAATATATCGCATCGTCCACCCAGAAGGAATTGGGCCGGCTATATCGGGCCACTCTGTGACACTTGGAATTTTATTAAAAAAAGGAGGCAGTTTTTATCCAAATACTCAGACCAGACCTCAATGAACAGACCAAACACCGATTTTCTACATTATTTTAAAAAATTTCTGGAATCACCGGCTGAAATTATTAAGAACGCCATCTTTTATTTTTTCGAATAAAAGGGTTTTCGCGAAAACTTATTCAGCCCTCATAAATCCAGAATTAAGTGAAATTTATTGCACCGAAATTTGCCAAATCGGTAAGCTGACACTTCCACTGTTTAAAATTTAGTTTATTCAAATCATGAAAAAAAAATATTATTTTCGATGGGGCAAAATTTCGTTTTCCGGCCATTTTCAAAATTTTTATTTTCGATTTTGACGTAGAAATCGTATAAAAACAAATTTAGTAAATTTTCAACGGTGGATGGGATGTTAACAGTTCATAATTAATAAAAAAACAAATTAAATTTAACCTTAATTTAGACACCTAAAGTAGTTAACGCGTGTTTTTAGAGTGGGTTTTTAAAGGACGATTTATAAAGTAAAAATAATCGATCTGAAAAAAACAGATATTGCAAAAAAGCTCAAAAGTGAACAATTTTGTTAGAAAAAGTTTTTATCAGAAAATTTTGAAGTTGCGAAAAGTTCCCCATCAAGAAAAAAAAATGAAAAATGGCACATCTGTCAAATAGTACCGAGGCCCTTAAACCAAGCTGTTTTTTCTAACAATATCGAAAAAGCAAAAAATAACTTTTCCCTGCTGATCGATACCAAAAACTAACCTTGCGAAATCATCAATGGTGCTAAAATAACTAATCCGAAAGTTTATCAGAAAGTTCGCAATAATATATCGATATTTAACATCACAATTTTTTTCAAATTTTGATTCATAATCTTTTCAAAATTTGCAGAAAAACTTCAATACAAATTTTGGCTTTCCAGAAGTCCAATAAAATTTTTAATTTTTGTTTTTAAAACCTAAGTAAATTGTAAATTTTCAAAATTTTTTCGAAAATTTAAATTTTTAACATAGACACCAGCTTTTTTGATATTTTATCCATATCGAAACCTGTTTTTATTTATTTTCTCGTACGCACCGTATTATAATGAGCTGCATTTTTGTGATGCTCCCAATTTCTTTCGGAACGTCAGTGTTACGTTTCAATCGTGATTTAAATCACAGCCTTGAAAACAGCACCGTATTTATGTGGATTAATATATACAAAATAACAAGTTCTACATGGATTGTTTTTTTGAAATTTTTGAGTTTTTCTAATTTGTTTCTGAGAAGCCCCGAAAGTAATTATGTATCCGTTGTTATTCTACCGCCGATATATTATATAAAAAAATTATTTCATCTTTGTGGGCCAAAAAAACTTTAAACATTGTAATAGAAATTATTTTTGAGCGCTTGATGAATTTTTTAAAGAGAACAAATCTGCGTTTGAACAAAAAAATTCTGGAAAAATAATGTTTCTCGCGGATATTGAGTTACAATTATCTCATAAATTTGCAAGGGTCGGAATTAGGCTGGCCGAGGATTTTTTTTATAGTTGACATAGAATCCTGAAATTTTGGGAGAAAACTCCTTGATAGCTAGACAAGAAATTTTTGCAATAAAATTAGAACGCAAACTTGAAGATTTCTCAAAAGTTATTCGTCTACGGATTACCTTCTTGCTCACCAAACATAAAAATTTGAAAGAAAACAAGATAAAGATAAAATTTTTGTTAAAAAAATAATCTTTAACTTTGTAATCTTGACTGTGGTGACTTTGAACATGTCACAAGAATAATATTCGAGCGAATGATGAGAATGAATGTCAACTACTTCTTACGACCAAAATTTGATACGAAGAAAATGCAAACATTACTTTTGATGCCATCATTGACGAACAAGTTAAGAGGGTACCCATAGACATTATTGGCAAATCTTTTTTTCAAAAAATTATATTTATTGTTAGAAGTGACTTCGAAGTATTTTAAGACACATNACATTTTAGATTTCGAAAAAATTTCTATATTTTTTGCAAAAAGTTTTTGGACCTTTTTTTAAATTAAAAATGAAAAATAATCAATATGGGCTACCTTCATTTTCTATCGTTTGTCTGTGTTTCCGTCCTGATCGACTAAAGTGACAGCCTAGAACTGATATTTTATAAATTGATATTTTTCGATTATAAAAATTAGCTGCAAATTGGCGCGAGAATAAAAGTATTGTTTTGATGTTTCTCTCATTTGATCATGAACACGTGGTTATGAACCTAAACAATTTTTGTTCAATTAAAAAGATTGCATCAGATGACATTGAGAACGGCATTCCGGAAATTTTACAGTATGATGATTACGAAAAATTTTTGCGGTCTGCATCGAAAGAGTCCGTCGATCTACTTTTCGCTAACTATATTCGAGGTAATAAACCAATAATAAAATTTATTGTAAATTTGTTTTACCCCTACCTGAACAAGATGTTTAACCCCCTTACCCGCACGAGTGTGGTTCAGATCCCACATATAGTATTTGCTAACCATTTTCGCTAAACATTTTCGTTTGGAAAACTACTTCTATAAGTATATTTTAAGACTCATATTTGGTCCAAATCACAAGATAAAAATTTATTTTTTCACCACCAGGTGGTGCCGTGCAATAAATTAATTAGGCAAATAAGAGGAACTTTCGGGGGTCTGTTCGGATATTCCGCTGGCCAAAATTACACTTCCCGATATATTTTTGGTCTCTGTGATTTGAAACACGCTCGTGCAGGTTTAGGTGAAATAAATTATCTGTCAAAGATGCAGGTATCAAATACTTGAAAGCTGATTCCAATTACTTCAAACCAGAAAATGTGGTTTACTTAAAAATTTGAAAAAATAAAAATGTTACGTTTTTTAAAGATAAGTGAGCGGCAAAGATTTCACGTAACAATTTAAAATTTTTTAGGGCCTGGGGAAAGCCGAAATTCAAATGTTGTATTTTATGATACTATGAAGACGGTTTCAAGCCTGACGTCATTATTTCACTTATGTTGAGATAATAATTATTATTATAATGATCTGATTATAATTATCTGGGTATAATTATCTGATCCCCCAGCGGTTTATTCCATTATTTCTAATACAAATTGTCGATATCGTGAAATTTATAGTGTAATTTTTCAGGATATATTTTAATTTTATGACGATAGGTTCGAAATCGTTCTCAATTCGTTTGCGCATCGTGATTGGCTGCCTCGCTCAACAGTTAGTTATTTTGAAATATCATCATCTCAAGTTGAGATTCTCAACCACAAATTACTGCACGTAATTAAATGGACGCCTTGTAATCTTTCGCACTAAAGTTTTTTCTATAATTTTTATTTAGCTGCACTACACACATCCAAGTATCGCAAAAATACACTATTTAGTAAATGGCCCCAAGACTTAAATTTTTAACATAGACACCAGCTTTTTTGATATTTTATCCATATCGAATCCTGTTTTAATTTATTTTCTCGTACGCACCATACTATAATGAGCTGCATTTTTGTAATGCTCTTAATTACTTTCGGAACGTCAGTGTTACGTTTCAATCGTGATTTAAATCACAGCCTTGAAAACAGCACCGTATTTATGTGGATTAATATATACAAAATAACAAGTTCTACATGGATTGTTTTTTGAAATTTTTGGGTTTTCCTAATTTGTTTCTGAGAAGCCCTAAAAGTAATTATTTATCCGTTGTTATTCTACGGCCGATATTATAAAAAATAAATTATTTCATCTTTTTGGGCCAAAAAAAATTTTAAACATTGTAATATAAATTATTTTTGAGCGCTTGATGAATTTTAAATAGAGAACAAATTTGCGTTTGAACAAAAAAATTCTTGAAAAATAATGTTTCTCGCGGATATTGAGTTACAATTATCTCATAACTTTGCAAGGGTCGGAATTAAAACGCAAGCTTCAAGATTTCTCAAAAGTTATTTGTCTACGGATTACCTTCCTGCTCACCAAACACAAAAATTTGAAAGAAAACAAGATAAAGATAAAATTTTTGTTAAAAAAATAATCTTTAACTTTGTAATCTTGACTGTGGTGACTTTGAACATGTCACAAGAATAATATTCGAGCGAATGAATGTCAACTACTTCTTACGACCAAAATTTGATACGAAGAAAATGCAAACATTACTTTTAATGCCATCATTGACGAACAAGTTAAGAGGGTACCCATAGACATTATTGGCAAATGTTTTTTTCAAAAAATTATATTTATTGTTAGAAGTGACTTCGAAGTATTTTAAGACACATTTTCAGTAATAAATATAATTTTCAATCGATTTGTGGTCATTTTGAAGTCCTATTTATTTGGAAATGTAAACTTGATCATATCTGAACCTGCGAAGATGGAGATATGAATTTCAAATTAAAAAACGGCCGTTGAGAAGAATCACAACCTGCATTTAGATAAAATACAAATTTTTATTAACAAATCTGAAAATTCTATTTCATGATTAATTATTCGCATGATTTACGTAATCAAAAATTCAACAAAAATAAAAATATTTTCATAGACTCACTAAGAACATGCTGATTGGAATTATGAAATTATACTTAATTAACAGCGCTTAAAATTTCATGTCAACACCTGGTGAAAAACGGATTTTTTATTTTTTTTCATTTGGGTGGTTGGCAGAATCATATAATAAAGCGACATGTTCGCTGCAACCCTTCAAATCAACGAGGTTTGAACGCTTCATACTACTTTTCAGTTTGTATGGCACTCGGTTTATATCACCTATGAATTGAACTTTTATGCCGACAGATACCCTCTTAACGAATATTTTCCAACTCTTGTCAGAAAAATGTCACTGAGGTTTTCGCAATTACGAAACAATGTTAATTTTACATCAATTTGTGCAATAGTCAGCCAAGTTACTTTTGAGAAAGCCTCGAGCTGGCTAATTTTCATTTTGAACACCACAAAATAAATCTACAAATTAGAAAAAGTTGTTCCAGATTGACTTTTATAATTAAATTTTTAAATATTTTATTTTCTCCGATCAATAATTCAAATAAATATTAACAGATATTTACTGGTGTTTTATCAAAACACGATAAAATATAATTTGTTTCTTTCGTCTGAGTCTAAATACCCTCAATTTGAGAATAAAAATAACTTTGAATTTATTTGACCAAGATTGATCATTAGAGAAGCCAAACCCAAATTGAAAAATTTGCAGAAAAATCATTTGTTATATTTAACTCCAAGGTATTCAATATTTCATTTTTGCGACCTTAAAACAACAGTGGCCACCGTATCAGGGAAATGTTGCCATAAAAACCTCGCTTTTAATTTAAAACTTCTGGTTCAAAAAGTTCAAATGTCACCGTGCGAAGCCTGTATGTAGCTAGTACTCACATGTGGGTACTAGCTACATATCTCGTTATCACACTTTTGTGAAAATCCCGGCCCTACTTATTAAAAACACACTTCGTTTGCTTATCAGGGCTGGGATTGTCACAAAAGTGTAATAAGGGGATATTGTTAATTTTACTTTTAAATTTCTGCATTCTAAATAAAAACAAATCAACAGTTTCTCAAATACTTTGTTTCATTCAAAAGTCAGCAAAATTTTGGGCAACGTTGTAAAAACAGTAATTCTGGTTTACAAAGAGTCTACTTCATTCTACATTTTCCATTTGCACAAGCTTGACATAATTCTGGGCGATGACGATTTCGGGGATTTCCAGATCGGCGATCAACTCTCAGTTTTTGGATAAAGTTTGCATCTCCGTAGAAATGGTGTCGAACACGAACATACAAATTATGAAGGACCTAAATTCAGACAAAATTTAAAAAGAAAAAAAAGAACTGATAATTTATTCTTATGCGTTATTTTAACGTTTTTGATTTAAATTATTTTTATTTATCGAAAATGATGAAGATAGTTTCGTGCGTAATTCAAATTCACAAAATTTCGAAGTTGAAGTCTGGAATTGTGAAGAAAACTAAAAGTAAGGTGAAAATATTTTGACATTCAGGATGTCACATCCTTCTCCCAAAAATATTTATACTCACTTTGTAATAATTAATCGATCATATGCATGCTATCCATGAAAAATTTGTTTTTGAAAAGATTTTTTTAATTAACAATAATTCTTCAGCATTCATTTAAAATACTTATTAATTATTTCAAAATAAGGAGGCATTTTAGACACATAATTTTAAAAACTGGAATTTATTGATATTTAAAGCATTAAATAAAGACATTTTACAGATTGTATGATCCATAAGTCTGTATTTTGGAAGAGGCATAAAATCAGTACCACTCACGAATATTAGAAATTAACTTTATATTTGGTATTATACAGTATAGTCTATACTGTTGAAAACGCATTCTCTAGAATCTCAATTTCAATGTACTTAGTTAAACTTTCTTATCACTTTATTATCTTAAAGATAAACTAGAATACATTCGAAACTAGTTGATAAATAACAAAAATGTTAAATATTATTATTTGGTATTTTTATAATTTTGAATTAAGCCATTATAAGAATTTTTAGCAAATTAATTTTTTTTGGAAAAATTTGATTTATTTATACTTAATAAAAAGAAGATTCTTCAATATATCTTAATTTGAGTGTTACGAGCTTATCATTTTTAACGTTCTAGGTCAAACGCTAACGTGTAACTAAGGGCCTGTAACTTCCTTTACTTAGTCAAGTACACTTTCGTATAACACATAACCACCAATAGTTCAATAAATGAACGAAATATTTGTATAATTAATGTATCTCTCGAATGACTAGAAACCGTTTTTGGTGATTTAACGGGTATTAAACCGGTTAATAATTTAAGTACCTTGGTTACTTCTTCGGGATACCACATAGCTACTTCAAAACGATTATCCATACACTTTTGACATTTTTGACCAAACATTGTTGCAACGATTGCTCCAATCTGCGCGAATTGCTAAAAAGTATTCATTAAATAAATTTTTCGAAATTATAAATTGCAACATCAGTTGTTTAAACAAATAATTATTTTATTGAATTCTGATTTTTATTAATGAAGGAGGTAGTGGGTATTCTTGTTTTAGAGTGATTGGAAGTTTCAAAATAGCATCAAATTGTAAGGGAACGCTAAGAAAGCATAAACGTATGAAAATAAAGATGAAAAACATTCCAAAATTTTATATTTTGAGAATTTTTTTGAGTACGTTTCTTAAAAGGCATGAAAACCTCATTTTCGACCAGAAAACTGTAAATATCAAAAAGCTGTTAGCAGATGTTCGTCTCGGCATCACCTGAGCTTCAATTTGATGGTCCTAGTTCCGGTTTACTTCAATGCGATGCTTTAAAATTTAACAAAAAAAATTCGAAAATTTTATTCTCCTTAAGGGGATTGTGTGTGCTTCCAGCAATGTGCTTGGGAAAAAAAAGCAGTTTTTTAAACTCAAATATCTTTTGTGAGAATTGAGTGAATGTTTATTTTTCAAATTGTATATTGTAGTCCGTAACCGTGAAAAGTCAAAAATTGATTCATTTTTTCAGAAATATTATCAGATCAACCTTTGAATGCATTAAACTTTATTGCTGGTATTTTTCTCCATTGAAGTATACCGTCATATCCATGTATCCCAAAATAACATATAACCAATATTATTTGTCAGAAAAATATTCAATATAGACTGATAAAATTTTTTTAATTCATTTTAATTTGCCGGGAATTTTTTTGAAATTCATTGCTTTAGTTAATTATAGGCAAATGTACATTATTTTACAAAAAAAAGTATAACTCACGAACCCTACATGCAATTTCTTTCTCTTTTTCATAAATCATTCTCGATTATCTAAGTAAAATCAAAGACTGAAAAAATTTGAATAATTTCTGTCAGATTTCTCGCAATCACTATTTTATGCAGATTTCGCGCAGTAAATTATAACATTGATTAGGCTTAAAATTTATATAGTGAAAAACGGCAAAAATTGTAACAATTATAATATTGAAATACTCTCATTAAGTGTAATTTTTTGCTGTGATTTTTATTTTTTGTAATTTGAGACTATCCGATGTCTGGAATTGTAAATAAATAAATTATTTTTGCAAGCAAATCCGATGTTCTTGAACTAGTTATTCGATAGTAAAAGCCTCTTTTTTGCTTGCAATCAATTTCTTATGTGCTGGATGGTAGGATACAAGAAAAACAATACAGAATTTAAGACCGTGGTCGAAAATAACTACTGCACCCACAATCCTCGAAACATACTTCCTTCTTTTCTCGAGTTATTACTGCATTCTAAAATTTAACTTAGGAGTAGTATTTTGAAGAGCAAAAACTTTGAAATTAGGCGGTTTTTGGCATTTCTAGAAAGTACAAGTCGGAAATTTCAAAATTCAATTTTCCCTAATACGAGCATTATTGTTTTAGTGGTTCATGCCAAGTTTGAGTGGAGTCGTATGCGAGCTCTGGGATGTGTAGGACTTTGAAATATAATAAGGCGTTCGAGGACTCGCCGCATGGTGGTCTCCAGGGTCGGCCGAAAATGATTCTGATAAAATATTTTTCTAGATCAAGGATAGATGTACCAAATCATCATTCTCAAAAGTTTCGAAGCAGTTTTGTATTCTGGTAACGTGGAGTACAAAGGTACATTTTTACGACCGCTAACCCCTGAAGTATCGCTTCAAAAATTTTATAGATACTCATTTATGGTTAGAAATTTAAAATATGAACGTTAACAAGAGTATGATTCAAGAGCATGATTCAAATAAATGAGATAATTAATCAGATTCAAAATTTTTTATACGAAAACGGTGTAAACCGAGCAGCAAAGATTGTGGTTTGATCACAAACTTTCCATTGAAAACATAAAAATTTCTCTATGCTCACTGATTCAGACCTTGGCTTAATAGAATTAACCGAAATCGAAATGACTCATCGGAAAAACTGAAAATCTAAGTTTGAGAATAAGCCAATGAAATTCTAATAAATTTGAGTGGAAAACTAATCATATTATCGCTTCATTGAAATAAGTCACGATTTGTCAGCCGAATGATCCTAAATCGCAAAACTTAGAAAAAATTTATAATTAATCTGGAAAAAATCAAGGGAAAAACTAAGTAACGTCATCATATTAGATTGCGAAATTTCGGAAGATTTTTGGGTTTAAAAAATTAATTTCAAAAAGCGTAGACCACCGACTATCAGCCGGATTCGCTTGTGAATAACAAGTTGTGATATCTTTTAATTAAACTGAACTTTTGAGATTAAAAATTGCATAACTCACAAAATAAGGGTCATTTTCAAATGACACTATCTCATCAAATAATTACCTGAAAATTACTTTCAGATGTCGACTAAGCGATAATCTAAAATTCTTGTTCGTTACAGTTTTTATTTGAAAAATATGTTAATTCGATTTAAATAATTAAAAAGTAGCTTTCAGAAGTCAGCTTGAGATATTTTAACAGTTGACGGAATAGTTAACACCAAAACTAGTTTCGTCGTATTTAAACGGGCAACCAGATAATACCTAATGAAATTCATGTTCAGAAATGGAAAATATGATCGTTTACAAGATACCACACTCTTATAAAAGACAAAAAAATACATTTTTTCCTTACAGATAACGCTCTAGCAAAATGTATCAATCAGCCACACGTATGGTATCCCCTTGGTCAGCTTGTGAGAGATTCGGGGATTGGCAGTAGAAGGCCAAAATAGTAAAAGGCCAAAAAATCGATATTTTATAATTTTCTCGCAGTAAAATATTTTTTTCAGGAAAATATGATATTGAAGTACATTTCAGCAAAATTTAAAACGAAAAACTAAATTTGACAATTTTTTTTGATGAAAATTTGACGAGAAAATTTACAAACCGATAATTTTCCTGAAAAAAGGCCAATTACAAAATTACTTATTCTGAACTCTGTATTTTCATTTGAAAAAATATTGTAAGAAACGCAGAATTTGATTGCGAACACGAATATCTGCATTTTACCATTACAAACTTTTTTTTTATTTTCAAAAAATTGGAATTTCGGATTAATTGGCCTTCTACAATTTTGGCCTTTTACTGCCAATTCAGATTCGGAATTAAAAGTCGAAAATATTTTGTAAAGAACACTCTACCAATACGATTACTCTCAGTGGAACCATCGTTATCTTCAAGCAATATTATTGGGTGTAGTTTACGGATTATTTTATCAGTAGGCTGCAAAATCGTATTGGGTGGTTTTGAAATTAGGTTTCTAGGTTTCAGTCGTCTTCAATATGATTTACTGAGATTTAACCGGTTTGTAATCTTTTTTTCGAACCATTAAGCTATAACTTATAGCCAGGGTCGGTACTGGGCGTAAAATCGCATTTTTCACGGTCGGAATTATTTTTCAAACGGCTTAACCCCATTTATTAAAAAAATTGTGCCGACGGTTTACGTTTTACAAATAAAACTCATGCTACTGCGAAAGTATATCGCATCTGACACGATTCGGACTATACTAAGCGTGTCAACCATTAAGGGGTGGGAGTCGCAAAAAAGACCAAAAATGACTTTTAATACGTGCATTTACCACTAAAATGAAAAAACTTCTTAGATCTATCGAAAACACAAACTTCCAAACAAAAACTGTCGATTATTTGAAAAGATAAGTTGATAAGATTTCCGTATTCACCGAAAATGGCGTTCGAAATATTATTATCTTGAAATTTGAAACTTTATATCCTCTCTCAATTTTCGAGGTATCAACTTCTTTTTCATTCAAAAAAAGCGCATTATAAATAGTTATAGATTTTTGGTGAAACATTTGAAGATTTTATTTGAGAGCGCCCGCATTTCACTGTAATCGTGTTTTCAAGCTAAAAAATCAGGGGTTTTGAAAATCTATCGCCTTCGTCATTTTTCAAGATACGTTATCACGACCTTGCTTAATCTCACCACTTAACATTTATCAACAGATCGTCCGTGGAATATTTTCAAAATTATTTCTGAGTTTTGCTAAAGGACGCTTACAGTGAAATGTGAAAATTAAAACACCACTCATAAAAAGTTTGCCTGGAAGTATTAATTTTTGTAAATAACAAATTTTCGCGCATTAAAAATATTTCCATTTTCTCCAAAAGTTTGTCTTTCGTTCACAGTTCTCATTCGGGATTAGAACAAAAGGTGTGAAATATATTTTACTGCTCTTAGCTCTCAATATTTTCTAAACTCTGATCTCAATCCTGAAGATGCTTATAAATCGAAACGTTGATTAATTTCATGTTTAAATAATTAAGGTTTATTAGAAAGCGCATTTATTTCCGGTTGCGAACAATCGATCAATTCGAAATCGATTATTGTCGAAATTAGGCGCAATCGATCCAGAATCGCCCCAATATTATGATGAAAGTTATTTAAATAAATATCCTTTTCCTAACGGAACTCCATCTTAAAACGCTTACTATCTCTATAGCGCGTGTTCGAATCCCACTAATGTTGTCTTAGTGATTACCTGGAATATGATTATAGGCAAGGGTCTTGATAATGAAATCGCTAAATTTTATCGGTGTGTAATCACTCAAGCAATCACTTAGACAACATTTCGCGTTGGGAAAGGATATAGTGATGGTATGGACCTTAGAAGACTTGGGATTTGCGACTCCACCCTCTCTAGAGAATCGATCTAATACAAAGTGGCTGTGTTTGATGGGAACTAGGTATGATGGCAAAATAATAAAAAAAAAAATTTGGAACTAATTTTAGTTTGGTGCAAGTGTTCGAAAAAATACCGAATTTCCTATTTAAATATGAAATAACAGTATGTGTTTTTTTACTCCGGAAATGGCAACGGCTTTGAATCCAATTGTTACCAATAAAATATGGTAACTAGGTAAATTATATCCCTTTATTTCATTTTGCTTAGATTTTGTAACTGGGAGATTATTCAAGAGAAATCTAAGCTGAGAAAAATCTCCCAACTACAAAATCTAAGGAAACGATAATAAAGAGATATAATGAAAGCCAAGTTTTCGTCGATAGCGAGAGTTCAAAAAAATAATGGTCCCTGTTGCAGTTTTTAATAGGCGGAATTAGCTTCAAAGCTGTTTGCAATTTCCGGAGTAAAAAAACAAATACCGTACCTAGTAGTTTAAAACAATTGCGGAATCGGTATTTCGTATCTTAGCAAAACCTAATGTGCACAAAAATGCTATTATTTTCTGAAATATTTCTTCAAACGTATTTAGAAACGCTGGAATTCATTTCTTGTTAGTCTTGGAATTGAAACTTGCAAAAAAATTACAATCTTTTGTACGAATGGCCAAGATAAATCGAAACATTAGAAATTATGTTTTATGATAACTGATTATACAGTATAATTTATACTTCTTAGTTAATAATGGATCATCATATTATTTTCTGCAATTAAATGATGAGTTCATTTTTGCCTTTCTGCTTACAGTATGTTAAAAAATTGTTCGCGAACAAAAGGTCCAATTTTCTCTGGATTGAAGGTTATTTTCCTGCAAATTACGGGATTTTGATCCAGATAAATTTCCCTTGTTGTTCTCGAACAATTTTTATACATACTGTAGTTCTGCGAGTATAATCGATTAGGTTATAATTTTTGAAGCACAAACACGGTTATGTTAAAAAAATTTGCAGCTCTTTGCATTCAGAAGTGAAAAATGTCCTTCTATTTTGAAACGTGGGAACCACCGGATTCGATTGATTGAAAAAATTTCACAATTTGATATGAGTGTGAGAATCGTATTCAATTAAAGTGAATTCGGTGGTTCCATTCAACTGTTGCCAATGTTATTGATGAGCCGATCATACAAATGTATAACTTCATAAAAACCAAGATTGAATATTCCAAAAAATTTTCATTTATTAAGACACATACTTTCTTTACATTACATCCTAATAACATTTACATACATAGTATGTCAGCAAACTTGAAAATGATAAAATCATTATTTGGGAAAAAGCGTTGTACAAACGTGAAAAATAACGATTAAAGGGCTGACAAGTCTATATCTTTTTCCCAACGGAACTTCATCTCAAAAACGTTTACTATCTCCATAGCGCGTGTTCGAATCCCGCTGATGTGGTCTAACTGATTGTTTTAGTGATTGCATGATTGATTACACACCGATCAAATTTAGCGGAGCCCATATCAAGCACCCTTGCCTATAGTCATAATCAAGACAATCACTAAAACAACATTAGTCAGATTCGAACACGCGTTAAAGAGATAGTTAACGTTTTTGAGATGAAGTTCAGTTGGGAAAAGCATATTTGGGCTATTAATTTTTGAATCATGTTTAAAAAAAATCTTGTTCGAGAAATAAGCAGAATCAAACGTGTTTTATCGTCGTGCCGATTTGTTTGTAAAGTATGAATAATTCATCGCAGTATAATTCTGCCAGAATTACTAATCAACTCAAAAAACTCACCCCAGTATGGAAAAATGCATTATGCAAGCTAATATGAAATTGCACCATTCCTCTCATAGAAGTCCAACCATTACCACAAACTTGACAGCTGAATCGCACCTGAATAAATACTGTAATAGTCAGGGTGACGCAAGGGAGAACTTTAATCTTAAGTGAACATCGAAAAGGTAAATTGATAGCCTTCCGTGGTAAAAAACACCAAAAATATAAATTTTTTGATTAAAATTTTTATTTGTCATTTGGTGGTCAAATTATTGTGTCTTTAAAATTTCTCATTTTATTTAAATTATAGTTTTAAACAGTGGTTGACCACTTAAAGTCCCCCTAGAACCTTGGCCAAAAAGGGGGGTTTCAACTGGTCAGGGGGCTTTAAGTGGTCACAGGCCAGGGGGTTATAAGTAGCTATTCCACCATTAATATCGACTTAGAAAAATAATGGGAGGATTGTTCTGAAACTTCCTTGCGGTGAATGATATATAGAAAAATGAGAAAAAAATATTCAAAGAAAATTTTGGTCGTCACGTGATCAAAAAATAGCAGTTTTTCGTATTTTCAGTAACTGCCGCATTCGTAGTTTTTAGGTCAACGGCGTTGACTCAACGCCACTTATTAAAGACATCAACACACTTTTGGTATGAAAATAAAACATTTGAAAATTATGATTTTTTGGCTCCCAAACCTCGATTTTTCGAGAAAAAAACGTAAAAGTAAGAAAAAAGNTTCAGAAATTTAGCCAGTTATAAGTGGTCACATAAAAATAATCGAAAAGTGCTTTTATTGCTCAAGGTATGTTATCAAAGCATACACATTCACCAAAGTAACGTTACAGTCCTCGCTCACTGACTGGTACAACTCTAATGTTTGACCCGGTTTTGACCAATGAGAGCACCGTATTTCAGATTTTTGACCAAACAGGGCTACGAATAGAAGTTCAGCCAGCCTCGGCAAAAAACACAAAAATCGGTTAGAATTTACTAGACTGGGAAATACGCTTCCCTGATTAGCCGACAGTTCTAACTGATGTAAACTCCCTAACTGGAACACTTTTTTTGGTCGGTATTTGTACCGGTTAAGAAACGAGGACTGCAGTTATTTTTCAGTTAACTTTAAATTCAGTAACAATAAATATTATTAAGATAATTACGAGGCCCACAAGATTTCACTGAAGTCTCAAAAATGTCAAGTTACTTCATTTTTTATGGAAATGTGACAACTGTATTACAGGAAATTTAAAAACACTTATTTTCAAACATTAAATATTCCCCAGTGTAATTTTCAGCTTAAAATTGAAAGTTTTTGGTGAAATGGGGATTTTTTACACTTATTTTTGACGAACGAATAAATAAAATAATTTTAAACTCTGAAAAGCTGTTTCTTCAAAAGTTGCAAGGTGAAATTAGAATGTATAAGATTGTAATTATTTTTTAAGGACATTTGTTTTTAGGGCATTTGACATTTTGTACTAAATTTTCAATCAAAATATCAAGTTTTTTAAGAAATATATAATATTAATTATGTCAATTAGCTGTTGAATTCAAAGAAATTATGCCTAAAAACGTTAATGTAGAATTATAAAGAAAAATTTTTTTGAGGGGGGGTTTTAAGTGGTCACGGGTCACCGGGATAATCAAATATGCTCAAAAAGGAGGATTTTAAGTGGTCAGGGGGGCTTTAACTGGGAGTGGGCTTTAAGTGGTCACTGTATTTGAAATATAATTTATGTTAAATTTTCACGAACGGAACTTTTTTCAGAACGAAGAGTTAATATTTTAGTTTTAAAAGAATTGAGACGAAGTAAAGCTCTTGATTGAGTGACGTTGACGTGAACCACATTTTTATTTTTTAAGAACTTTTGCGAAAATATTTTGAGAAAAACAAGATGTGGTATCACATAGAGATATTCAGCTCGACGAGAGTTAAGTAACATTTTGGTAACGTCAAAAACTAGAAATTCTAGCAATGCCATGGTCCTGCGTTCGAATCTTCGAAACCACATATATTTGGTTATCTGTATGTACTGAGTTATTTTTTTATTTTGGATTGTCGAATTGAAACGAAGAGTAAATATAATTGAAAAAATTCCCAAAAAATCAAGTTGAAAAATAACGGTGAATTTCCAGATTTTTCCAAAGTATTGGTCCCAGTAAGGGTTTAAGAAAATTTGGAGTAAAATTGTAATTAGCTGGAACGGGCTGGAATGTGAATGCAGTAATGCACCCTTAGGTAATGTATTTTCATGAGCAGATAACTTAAAGCTTCTTATTAAAGTAAGCTTGAATCGTGTACTTAACATTTCTGGGCAGCTCTGTACTGAAACAAATATCAATCGCTCCCTTTTCATGCCATGAAATTATAATGAGACTTATTTGAAAGGCCAAACGTTTTGTATGGGAGTAAATTATAATGAAATCTCCTTGATTTGAAACTTGACAAATTTAAAACTTTAAAAACTCGTTTTACCGAGGTCCCTCTTTCTCTGAGAAAAAAATGCTTATCACGTGCCATGCAAATTATTCAAATGCATCTAAATCACCGACCTGACCTCTCCTCATTTTATTTATGACCAAAAAAACAAATTTTTGCGAAATTTATTTTCAATAGGCTTTTTTTCAAATTTTTACCTTCTTTTTTATCCTTGTTCCCCATGTGAATTTGCGTCACCTTTTCCCGGCTAAGAAGAAAATCCCGTCCCTTTTCTCCCTAACTTTGTTACAAGCATTAAAATTTAAGCATAAAACTCACTTTTGCCCAATCCCTCAAAATGAGGCCAGAATTATCTTCTTTGGCGTTATCTGATTCATAAAAGTTCCACTTTGAAACTGGTTTTTCTGGAAGTTGACAAAAAAGTTGATTGAATTCTCGTTGCCAAACAATTTTAATCAGTTCATCATAAGAGTCTTGTAATGGGGTTCGCACCATTAACCGCATTTTTGATCGTTTAGTTAACGTAAATTAAAATTATAACCAATGATTTTATCCAGTGCCTTGCTTAAAAAGCATTGTAAAAATCGAGAAAAAATTTTGCCGGCAACACATTTATGATAATGTCCTAGTTAAATTGGTAATCGGACTGTTTTCATTCAAAACATGAATGAGTCATGCGAATCATATGCGTCACCACCTGCAACAATTCAACTTCCACACCGCACCACCGAAAAGTTTGATAAATCAAATTCCGGCCCGATGAGAATCACCGTAAAAAACTCTCTAATTTTGATCCAGCATCATTTTTTGTAAGGTTGGCCTGTATTGTACGGTAAAGTATGGTCTAAAACATGCTGTGAATCATAGCTCATGAATAAAACAAAAGGTTTGCTATTCTAAAAAATTGGTCATTTTCGTTCTTTTTCTACCCGCGAACCGCCTTATCTGCTGTTGGTCAGAAAAGACCGCAAAAATATTTCTCTTGACTTCTTATTTAGCATTAGAGCTACTCTTAGCAATTTAATCTCACATCTTAGCGAATTTCATAAATTTAATAAAGAAGATTATCAGAAAAACCTTGAGAATGTACTAGACTGGGAAATAACCGGCCCTGATTGGCCTACAGACGGCCTTTACCGTCACACGTCGCTTAAAATCCCTGTTTTACACTACCGGATTTTGTGTTTACTCACTCTGAGCAGGATATTATTATTCAAAATGGATCAAAAAAAGCTTTTAATTTTAGCTTGAAAAGTTTGGAATTGAAAACGGGATTTCACTTCGAATTTGATCGCAGCATTTAATGGGATCAGCTTATGATAATTAAGATTCATACAAAAATGGAAAATAATAAGGAAACATTTTGAAACTTGAGGGGGTGGTGGGTGTAGAATGTTGGGATTGCTAATGAAAATTTTCCACTTCTCCAGCTGGACTGGAAAGGTCGATAACGGGTGGATAGGAATAAATGAGGAAAAAATACTGGACACTAAAACTTGTCTTTCACCTGCAAGTTAAATTATTAGATTCTGATCAAGGGTGACACACTGGTGTCGCACTAAAAACCAAGTAACTATACAGTATGTGTTTTTTTACTCCTCTTTTTCCAATTTGGACAAATCTGAATTCCACCGTTTCGATTGGTTAAATCTGGAACAGTCGTAGGTAATTGCCAAAATTGATCATTCTCATCCGCGGATAGCAAGTTAACCAAATTTGAAAAGAAGGAGCAAAAATAATACATAGTACTGTATGTACAGTTTTTACAAAATTTGGTATTACTAGGTCAATTTTGCTTCAAATTTAATAAAACAAATATGTTTTGAAAAGTATGAAGTTTTCGAATAGTTTCCAGTTTCGCCCAGATTAAAACAATCTCTTTCGGTTCTTACAACATCAAAAAAGGTTCATTTGATATAATTTATCAGCTGATGGTAAAGTTTATGACATCAATCTTGTGTTTGACCACGCCTTCGCGTTAAAAGGATTCTAAAAAATCTAAAACATATTTTCTTCCACTCCTGCATTCTTTACACCCACAACTTCCTTAAGGTAACTTTTGGTTGGCATGATAATTCTGTTTTCGGTTTATTTTATAACATGTCACGTTTTTGTATCCACACTGTGACCTTAAAAACCATTTGTAACCCTGATAATACAGAAATTGGTTTTGTTTTGATCAGAAATGATAGGGTACGTTTTCTTACAGTGATAATTTGAATCTTACTCTCCACCGGAGAGTCTCCGGTCTAATAAGAAAAATCGTAAGGTCCTTACAAACCTAGTTTTCTAATTTTTACTTATGATATATTTACGTATTTTCAAGCGCAAAAACATTAAACTGCTAGATTTAAAATGATCGAAAATCTGTTTTTAACCTTCAAAAACTCTAAAACATTTTCAGGAAAACTTTTTATTGATTTGGAGATAAATGGAGGATTAAGGGCCCTTCACCAACAGATCGTTACTATTCGAATAATGGGGATTCGAAGCATTTGATTGGTTGCTGCGCCCAAATCTGATCAATGAAATCGGTTTATTTAGCAATCCAGGGTTAGATTTGGGCTAGTACCCTGCTCTGTTTGTATTGTTCAAATAGTCACGATCTGTCAACTGAGGGCCATTAATCAATATATCCCTTTATCACACTTATGTGAATATCTCGGCCCTACTACTTAAAAACACACTTCGTTTTGCTAATCAGAACGGAATATTTTACAAAAGTGTGATAAAGGGATATATCATATATGCCTCCAAATATATTGATCAAATAACCTCGCCGCCCAATTTATGTCGATTCGAGTGGCTTATTCTGAAATTCAGCGTTTTGAATTTTCGAAAGTTTGTAGATTTAAGTTTTCAGGATATCGTTTTCCCAACGGAACTCCATCTCAAAAACGTTTTACTATCTCTATAGCGCGTGTTCGAATCCCAATGATTTTTGTCTTAGTGATGTTCTGATTATGATTATAGCAAGGGAGCTTCATAGGACCGCTAAATTGATCGGTGTGTAATTACTTATGCAATTACTAAGATAATCACTCAGACAACATCAGTGGATTCGAACATGCGCTATAGAGATAGTAAACGTTTTTTGAGATGGAGTTCCGTTGGGAAAGGGATATATCTGACAAGAGTCTTCAATCCAAATATTTGTTGTCAGTAATACGTCAGGGATTAAGTCTGTAAGGCTATTCTGATTTCTGTACAAAAAATAGCAAATTTAGCTTATTTTATAATTGCTAATTAGACGGAACCCCTTCCTCCATTTATCGTGGTTGTCACTTCGACTTTTTCATGTGTTGGTTCCGGTTGAGGTTCTGGTACTGGTGCTGCATACGTACTCTCAGCATTACCGGCATTATAAACTGGTAATTCTGAAGTTGGATCTTGCATAACCGGATATGCATAATATGGTACCTGGGGAAACTGATTTGCTTGAGTCAAAAACGCCATGTACTTAATAATGTTTTAGAAAGGGAAACCTGAAATCTGAATAAGAAATTAGTTCAGAAATTTTGAATAGGATAAAGCCTTGGTGAAATCATTATTTTTAAAACAATGTATTTGTATATTTGTTTGCGGGTGCAAACCTGTTTGAAATTTTTTTCAATCATCCGGTGTGGAGGCTACCCTGTGTTTCCCATTTTTTACTTTGACACGACTCTTGCCCTTAGGGGTCACTTGTTATATAAATGCAGGAAATCGATTATAACGAGTTCTTGCATTCACTTTTTGTGCCGGAACTCGTGCTTCAAAACAGGTTTTCGCTTCTGGCAAACACACTGAGAGCAGAACTCAAGTAATACAGGTTGAATTTTATTTTTGTCGGTGTTTCACGCATCACT
>SCLH01000664.1:70236-80636 GCA_004367855.1 Oikopleura vanhoeffeni | reverse complement strand
AATGAAAGAGGTACTAACTGTATTTTCCTTATTATGGGAGGAACTAAAAACTGTGACGGGTACGTTTATCGATATGATACAACTTGTCTACGCATTTTCTTTCACGTCTGCTGCAGGGCACTTTTTCAAGGAAGGCGGTGTGTAACATTTTTGGAGGAGTAAACATTTTTGGTCGACATAATGTTTGATCTAGTGTTTTTCTCCTATCTTTTGCCAGCAGAAATGTTAACCATTTAAAGGATTAAACATGTAAAATTAAACTTGCATGTTCGAAGAATACAAAGTTTTGATTCATTTTTAAACGTTAAATCAACCGATTTCAATGCTAAAATTGAAATGTCGGAAAATAAATCATTCCAATAATTTGAATTTAACTTGTTGGGTTGATTTCCGCTTTCTTTATGGACTGAGATATGTATATAATCTTCTATACGGTATCGGCTATAACAATTCATTGATTCTGAGTTAAATTTGTTGAAAATGTCTGCGTTAAAAAAAATGTGAGAAAACATTCTTTGCAAAGAAGAAAATACACAATATTAAAACGCAATTTAAAAAATGTGAAATTGAAGTTGATTGTCAAAAATCTTAATAAAATAAAGCTATAAATGTTCAAAATCTCAAATTCGGCGCTTGAAGCCTTTCATCAAGATTGAACTTATAAAATACCTGTGATTAACCTGTCCACCGAGTTCAATTTGAGCAAGCCAAGCGAATATTGTGATGTTATCTTTTTTTCGTTTTCAGCTTTGAAATTGTGAATTATATTTTTTAACTCTAAGACAGCGTAATGGCTCTGTGTAACAATTTGTACATTTAAGCAGTTTTATCACGCTGAAATGTATAAATGATAGACTGAACCTAAGTAAAGTGCGTCAAACAAATTTATAAATTAATAAACTGGTATTTTTTGGTCAGAATTTTTATCCCTCCATTATATTTTTGCTTGCTTGAAGAATTTCTTCGTTTTTGAGAAATCATGTGCGAAAGTCTTACTGTACAGCCTTCAAAAAGTACTTCACTGTGCGTTATTTATTTTCAGAAATACAGTTATTTCATTTTGAAAAAATATTTTGTTTGAAGATACTGCTGCAGCATTACTGTAATACTGCTTTCTTATCTACAGAACAAAATCAAACTTTTGTTTCGAAATGACGGTATAATCGACAAATACCACGTGACCTTATTAATAAGAAATCAGATACGACTTTAGAAAGACGCAAAAATATAATAGATTGAACTTGCCATGGATAATGGGCAAATTATTAGACTTGGCTCCGCATAGCCATTTTCTATGGGTTCGTTAAGTCTCGTCTTACCCGCGTCAATCAATTCTGGATCCAAAAGTCATTAAAAATAATTCACCTTTTTCTCTTGACGTTAATTGCATTCTTTAAATACTGTCTCAAATATTGCAATTTATTGCATTTCTTTCGGTGACAATTCATTTTAAATTCTTCTTTTCTTGATTTATTTTTAAATTAAAAGAATTGAAATGAATGGATCTTATCCAAAGTATAAAGAGAAAACAACGATATTCTCAAAAAATTTTCAAATCAGGCTAGTCATTCGAAATAGTTGAATTTTTAAGAGCCATTTGTGTTTTAAAATTTTGCAAGGAATCTCATAATTTTTTTCACTTAATTTACAAAAATATTGAAAATTATCTCTGAAAAGTTTTGTTATGGATAAAGAGTTAATTGATTTGATTATCGAATTTTGACTAAAGACAAATGATTAAATTGTCTTTTTCGATTCCACTGGTCTATCAGACCAAGTATGATTATGTCACATGATATTTTCTGACCAGATTTGAATTAAACGGTAATTTGTGAGAAAAACTTTTAATTTCGTTTACTAAAAATGCTGAGAACACCCAATTGTTTGAATTCTGGAAATCATAATTGCAATATTTGATCATTTAGGACAATACGGAACAAAAACTTATTCGTTAAAAAACCGAAGATTGCTCAATTTTAAAATTAAAATTGCCAATCCAATTCCAGGGTTTTCTCACAAATTACTGAATTTAACAATTTTGAAAGTGTATTTTACTGTACTTATTCAAAAATTTTAAACAAAAAATTCAAAGACACTTCTCAAGTAAATTAATTGTAATCTTTGATGTCTTCAAACCATTTTTTCTCCTTTTTTTCCCAAATTTTTATCAACTATTTTAAAATTTTATAGTTTTGTCTTTATTTTGATTTTAAATGACAAAAAAGTTGTATAATACTTGTTTGTACTTGTTTTGTGCTACATGCGCTTATAAAATATTACAATCAAAACAAAATGATCAAGAAAGAACAACGAGAGCAATTAACAGAAGATATGCTCAGTTTTATACCAAATACAATGGATGGCATTATCAAAATTTCGGCATTTGCAATTAATTTGAGCGGTGGTTACACTGAAGAAGAAATAAATAATTTTCTGGACGTTTCTCGCTAAATAAAATTTAAAAAAATTTCCTCTCACTTATTTCGTAAATATTTTTTTGTGAGTATTTTCTTTTGGGTTATTCAAAAATTATCACCAACCATAAATCTTGGTGATATACATTTGCCTCGAAGCAAAAAATACATTGTCAACTTCAGGTTTCAAAATTTTTGAATTTTTAGTTTACTGCTTTTTTTCTGAAATTTTACAAATTTACGTTCGATGACTAATAGTCATTGACTATATTCAGTTTTTGCCTGACAATTCAAACTCTATTATTTAAAATTCTGGGAAAAAATATGAAGAAAATTTTGATATTTTTGTAAAACGCAACAAATTTTTTTAACTTTGTTATGACCATGTTGGCTGAATAAGATTAAGCCGCGCGAAAGCGAGGATCATAATGGTCAGTGCGAAAGTCCTGAATAGGATTTTCGCACTAGGCCCAATATACTATCTCAATCTCACCCGAGTTGATTTCACCTTGCATATTAAGCAGAACTCAGTGATGCAGGCAAACAAAGGCTTCTTTAAAGTTAGTCAAAGTGACCCTACATCTAGACCTAACATTGGTGCCTGAAGTACTTAGTATGTGAACTAAATAATTTAATTATTATTAATTAATATATTTTTTAGTATATGATTAACTTTATTAATAACTAATTATTAAATTAAAAATTTATTTTTAAGTTAAAACTAGAATGAAATTTTTTTTTGGAAATTGTGACGTAACATTTTTTGTTCAGTGTGAACTTATGACGTCACAAACAAAATCAAACTTTTGTGACACAAACGAATGACACACACATCAGCTGAAATTTTATTCGTTTAAAACAAATTTTTTATCCAAATTTTTGTGCAATCGAAATTGCAGCCACTAATTAGACTAATTTTCGTCCAAAATTTTCGCTGAATCTGATTTTTTCGTTCAAAAACGAAAATCGAGAATTCAGGAAGGACCAAAATTTATATTTAAGAGTTTATTTTAGAGATTATTTTATTTAGGGTGTCGAGGGCTACATTTTAACATGTTTTTATTTTCAAGATACTGTTCCAAGATTTCGGAAAGGGGTACATGTAGGGCGCAGAAATTTTTAGCTCATTTTTACTCAAATTTTCAATAAACATAACGTTCCGATAATTCATTTTCAAGCTAATTTTTTTTGTTTAAAAAGTTCAGAATCGTTGAATTTCAGCAACAGATGTGAATTGTTGGTGTCAAAATTTAACAAACTAAAGTTCTGTGTGAATAAAGAATTACAAAAATTTTCCGTATTTTTGAAAAGGGGGATAAAAATTCCTGGAGGACGACTATTCGTTAATATGGGTTCTGGCGTGCCGGCAATTTTTTTGCCGTTCGACCAGCGCTTTGATACGATAAAAATGTTCCCCATGTTTTTTTTTCCCGATTTTCTGGCCAAATTTTGTAGGTAATTTTTTTTTTAAAAACATGGAAATTTAACAAGAATCACACCTTCGCCGATTCAATTTTCTGAAGCTGAATGAAATTAACATTTCGATATTTCATTTTCAAAATACACTAGTAAGTAAATTCATTTGAAAAAAAATCGCAAAAATCCAATTATTTTGCACCTTTGTACCAATTTCGGTCGAAATATGGAAATTTTATTTTTTTTGTATATTTTAAATTAAAGTCACCGAGATCCAAGGAAAAATTTTTCAAATTGATATTTTTTTTGCATTTTTTGCAAAATGTTTGTACACGGAAGGACAAGGGTGTTCAGTCCGAATAATGGAAAATTTATTATTTTATTGCAGTCAGTTGGGCTTTTGTCATTTGTGTTTCGTTCGGGGCGTGGGTGGGTAGAGTAAAAATTACAATTTTCATTAAAATTTCAAATTAATTTGATCTTATAGGTGTCGCTATTCGCGGCCCCTATTTTCTATTTGTCCTTAGGCTTTAACAGCGTGAGGTTAAACCTCTGCGATAGTTTCTTGAGATTAAAATTTGATATCCAGCGGTAGGTAACTACACGTTTTGGAGCGCATAAGGACGGCCATGTAATCAGTAGGGCTAGGATTAGAGAATTTCTTTCGCAACTTAGATATGCAATCAAGTTAAAGGTCAACGTTCTATTTATAGAGCGCAACGAATTACTCGCAATCGCGACATCTCGCTTAAATGCCTGTTCAGGCTTAGGACCTCCAACTGTGCCTACTAGATCGGAGTTCTGATGCTGCCGATTGTGAAGGGGTCACAGATTAATTGGAGTTAATTACCGCTCGTTAAAACATCCTTGNGATCAATAATTTTTAAAGGTGTAGTGTGGTGTTGTAAGACTAGACTTCCAACCCTGTGGGTACACGATAATCAATATTGACTCGTTTTGGTACGGGAATCTCTTCGGCGATCCCTAATTCGGCCATGAATAACTTTCACTGATTATCACTCATTATTTGGAAGCAGATATTTAGCAGCATAGGCTATAGGACTTAATACAGACTAACATACTAGAGAAATATTTGATTAACAGAAATTTATTATTCTTTACTGTATTTATCAGCTAGATTAGTAAGTAACCAATTCCTATTTCTAGATTGAATTCGGTATGAAAAAGTCCATATCCTGGTGATTGTAAGACAATTAAATATATTTTTAATAACTTTTCTTAGGTTCAATAATATAAACATCTTGCGGAGATGTCATCCATTGTTGAGTTGAAATGCCAACTTGACTCCCAAAGATCCTTATTGAGTGACCTTGAGGACGCTGATCTAATTAACCAAGGTTTGATTACCAAGTGTAAATCGACCATTGCGACCTTGACGGAAAACATAGTCAATTTAGCTGTGTCCCAGGAAACGAATGTCGAGGTGACGTCGTTGACCGCCAATGCTAGTTTTGCCGATTATTCTCGGGCGACTTTGAACGCTGCTATGANTTTTCTAGAGTTATGGAATTTTTGCATAAATATTTTATATCTATTTGTTCCTTAAATTTAATTCAAAACTGAATGAAAATCGAAATTTTGATTTAGGGTCATTTTTTCTGCATTTAAGGGGATCATATCCGAAGCGCTCCTTATCACCTTTTTCTAGAGTTTTGGAATTTTTGCATAAATATTTTGTATCTATTTGTTCCTTAAATTTAATTCTAAATTGAATGAAAATCGAAATTTTGATTTAAGGTCATTTTTTCTGCATTTAAGGGGGCAACCTACGCGAATTTGTGCGTCATCACTTATCGATTGATTAATTTTGTTTGATAACAAAAAGAGAATGGTTTTCATTCCAGCACAAAGGTCTTCACCACTTGAAACTCAGGCGGTAATATAAACATCTTGCGGAGATGTCATCCATTGTTTAGTTGAAATGCCAACTTGATTCCCAGAAATCCTTTTTGAGTGACCTTGAGGACGCTGATCCAATTAACCAAGGTTTGATTACTAAGTGTAAATCGACCATTGCGACCTTGACGGAAAACATAGTCAATTTAGCTGTGTCCCAGGAAACGAATGTCGAGGTGACGTCGTTAACCGCCAATGCTAGTTTTGCCGATTATTCTCGGGCGACTTTGAACGCTGCTATGATTTCGAAGCTCCCAAACTTTACAGGTTCAGACCCTGAAGCGGTGGACAGTTTCATAACGAAATTAAAGCAACTTAAAATTGCTACCGAATTATCGGATAAAGACTTGCTGCCAGTTATCAAAGGACGGTTTTCACCAAACGCATTCCGCATTCTGGAGCAACACGAAAGCCGCAGTGGTGTCGTTCCGACCTTAGAAGGTTTATACGAATTTTTAAAATCAAATTGGTCTCTTCACTTGTCAATTTTTAAACTGCTAGAGACTTGTTACTCATTGAAAAAGGAACCGGATGAAAGTTGGTCAGTTTTTAATTCAAGGGTAATGACCAACCTCAACAAGGTGCGTATGGCTCACCAAGAATTTTGCTCCAGAGACTCAAAAAGAGAGCCTACGGCAAGTGATGTTTATAGCCTTTTACAAACCCACATGGTGTTAAATAATATAAACACTACCTGCCCGGACATGTTCAGAGCATTAACCGTGGAACAGACCGCTTTACAGTCGCCCGCCATACTTGCACAGAGTACACAGACCCTACAGACTCAAGGACTTTTTCAAGCATCTGCTTCCGTCTTTTACGGCCAGGGAAATACCCGGTCGAACAATTATAAAATGTTCAACGATCAAGGGATCAAGACTTTTCAAGGTGGACCTTCGGGAAAGCCAAAAGAGTCGAATAACGCTAATCGTGGCGGTCGAGGTCGCGGCCGTGGTCGCGGCAGAGGGCGTTGACGAGGCAACTGGAGAAAACCCCAGCCAATAACTCTTCTATCATCCGCTGGAATCAACCCATGGAAGGGTCCAGTGACGAGGAGTTTTCAAAAAACTCTGAAAATCAGTTGACATGGACAAGTCTTCTGATGACTCAACATGTCCGTTATTAAATTTTAAAGACCCTGTGGCTATTAATAAGCCAGTTTACGTTAAAGCAGAGTACTCTTCGGGTAGGACAAGTTTTGCATACAAAGGTCTCTTGGACATCGGTTCCGCTATCTGTGTGATTAGACACTCGCTCATTATCCAAAACAATTTAGAAGGAGCAATTTTTGGAGTGGGTCAGCAGATTATGGGAGTCGGTAATATTCCAGTTTCTTCTGTCGGGTTTATTAAACTCAATGTTAAATTGGGAAATATCAAATTTCCAAACATTCTTTTTGACGTAATGAACAAAATTCCTGTACCAATAATTATCGGTCGGTCTCTTCTCCAGGAAAGAGTTTCGGAGCTTCATTTTGATTGAGCAAAATCCGAAGTCCGTGTATTTCGTAATCATAGAACTGACCAAGGTCACGGTGTAGTGCCCCTTATTAACCCAAAGGGATTCTTGGCATGCACAACAAATTCTCCAGATAAGCTACAACTTTTGCTTGAAACCTGTGGCGTAAGCTTTACTGACTCAAGTCCTAATTTTGATAACAGTTTGAAAGCCAAGATGGCCGATCTTTTATTGTCTTATAAAGACGCATTCGCGGTTCAAGGTGGGGAGATAGGTCTATATCCGGTACAAGCCAAAATTCCAACTATTCCCGGTAAAACCTATAATCAGCGGCAACATCAAATTGCCAAAGGCCATCAACAAATAGTTGACACAGAGGTGCACAAAATGTATAAGGCCGGNTCACCAAGAATTTTGCTCCAGAGACCCAAAAAGAGAGCCTACGGCAGGTGATGTTTATAGCTTTTTACAAACCCACATGGTGTTAAATAATATAAACACCACCTGCCCGGACATGTTCAGAGCATTAACCGTGGAACAGACCGCTTTACAGTCGCCCGCCATACTTGCACAGAGGGCACAGACCCTACAGACTCAAGAACTTTTTCAAGCTTCTGCTTCCGTCCTTCACGGCCAGGGAAATACCCGGTCGAACAATTATAAGAAGTTCAACGATCAAGGGATCAAGACTTCTCAAGGTGGACCTTCGGGGAAGCCGAAAGAGTCGAATAACGCTAATCGTGGCGGTCGAGGTCGCGGCCGTGGTCGCGGCAGAGGGCGTGGACGAGGGAACTGGAGAAAACCCCAGCCAATGACTCTTCTATCATCCGCTCACTGGAATCAACCAGTTGACATGGACAAGTCTTCTGATAACTCAACATGTCTGTTATTAAATTTTAAAGACCTTGTGGCTATTAATATGCCAGTTTACGTTAAAGCAGAGTACTCTTCGGGTAGGACAAGTTTTGCATACAAAAGTCTCTTGGACATCGGTTCCGATATCTGTCTGATCAGACACTCGCTCATTATCCAAAACAAATTAGAAGAAGCAATTTTTGGAGTGGATCAGCAGATTATCAGAGTCGGTAATATTCCAGTTACTTCTGTAGGGTTTATTAAACTAAATGTTAAATTGGGAAATATCAAATGTCCAAACATTCTTTTTGACGTAATGAACAAAATTCCTGTACCAATAATTATCGGTCGGTCTTTTCACCAGGAAAGAGTTTCGGAGCTCCATTTTGATCAGGCAAAATCCGAAGTCCGTGTATTTCGTAATCATGGAACTGACCAAGGTCACGGTGTAGTGCCCCTTATTAACCTAAAGGGAGTCTTGGCATGCACAACAAATTCCCCAGATAAGCTACAACTTTTGCTTGAAACCTGTGGCGTAAGCTTTACTGACTCAAGTCCTAATTTTGATAACAGTCTGAAAGCCAAGATGACCGATCTTTTATTGTCTTATAAAGACGCATTCGCGGTTCAAGGTGGGGAGATAGGTTTATATCAGGCACAAGCCGAAATTCCAACTATTCCCGGTGAAACCTATAATCAGCGACAACATCAAATTGCCAAAAGCCATCAACAAATAGTTGACACAGAGGTGCACAAAATGTACAAGGCCGGCATGATTGAGGATTGCATTGATTCTAAAGGTTGGAACTCACCCGTGTTTATTGTAGAGAAATCAGACGGAAGTCCTCGATTTGTTGTCAATTTCAAGCACACCTTGAACTTGGGTCTCATCGAAGAGGATACTTTCGTGGTGAGCTGCGTTGAAGACACGTTACGTGAGATTGGACTTGAAAATGAGTTATATGGCTCGTTCGATTTCATGTCCGGTTATTGGCAAATTGTTCTTGTCCCAGAGCATAGACATAAGACTGCTTTTTGTTGGGGCGGAAGGAACTACCAGTTCACTCTTGTCCTCTTTGGTCTGAAGACCAGCGATAATATTTTTCCCGCGCAGTTTCACACGCCTTACGCGAAGCTGTTGTTTCAGAAGGACTCAGTATTTACGTTGATGATATTTTCCTCCATTGTAGGACTTTTCAACAATATATTTTATTAATTGAGAAAATTTTAATAGGATGTATTGCCCACAATGGCAAGGTTTCAGGGAAAAAGACCGAGTTATTCCTAACGGAGGCTATATTTTTAGGTAGGACAATCACTAAAACTGGGTATCTCCCAGTGAAAGAGTATGCACAAGGGATCGAATCTATAACCCGCTCACAGAATAAAACCCAGCTCCAAGTTTTGATTGGTCGACTTTTATGGTGTAAAGACCACTTAGAGGCTAGGGTTGGTGAACGAGTAGCTCAAGATGTTTTTGCTTCACTAACAAAGCCCATGACCGCGCTCTTGAAAAACAAAAAGTTCATCTGGACTGATAAGGCTCAAGAAGCCTTCACCAAAGCCAATGAACGTCTGAAAACAGCGCCTATATTNAGGTTTGCGGACTTCAACCGACAATTTGTGCTCGTCACTGACGCGTCAGATTTTGCGGCTGGAGCGGTTCTTATGCAAGTTGACGCAGACGGATGTCCATACATCGTGACTGCGGCCTCTAAGACTTTCTCTGACGTTCAGCGACGTTGGTAAACTATAAAGCGTGAGGCATATGCTATTGTTTTTGCAGTAACGCGATTTGAGTACTTTTTAAGTGCAAGAGAATTTATCATTAAAACTGATCACCGTCCATTAACTTTTATGGATAAGTCTAACATCAAAAATAGCAAGATGGAGCGCTGGTACCAAGTCATCAGTCAGTTTCGTTTCATTCTCCAGTACATACCGGGGCCTGAAAACCAACTAGCTGATCTCATGAGCCGGCCAGATGGTGTTGATCCATCTTTAAAAATCTGCGGAGCGGAAAAAGTACAGGGTGAATTCTATGATTTTGAGGGTATGATGATATTTCCATCAAGTTGGATCAATAAAATGGCTAAGCCATGTAAGCTGAACATTTACGACGTCATTCCAGAAATTCGGACAGTCCTACATCTATGTACTAAAAAGCCATTCGAGGATGAGTTTTTACTGGATAGTATGGATGAAATGTCTGAGGCTCAAAAGGAAGACCCCGTCATTGCTCAGATTATCGAGGGATTAAGGATTAATTCGGGTCTTGGGTTTCTTAAAGACCTCAAGTCGCCGGATTATCTTAAATTTAGAGGGAGGTTCAAGTTAAAT
>SCLH01000664.1:32304-44963 GCA_004367855.1 Oikopleura vanhoeffeni | reverse complement strand
GACTGTATAAGAGTCCTTCCGACATGATAATATGATAGGAGGTCCCGATTCCAAGGAAATCAAACACCGTGATCTGAATTCAAATAAAAATGCTAGAGATTGCCAAAAATTTGGCAAAATACAAATGAAAATACGAGATCAACGAAGAATAAAATGATACATTTAACCATTTTCAATTGGCACCATCATTCAACACAGTAAAAACTATGACATGGCCATAGTCATCCAAATAAGAATAAAATGAGCAAATACAGTGTAATTCGAAAACATTTTGTTTTGTTTTATTCGTCTTCCAGTTGAAATTTCAAATTTTTTTACTCTTTGAAGCTCCAAACTTAAACTCCGCTGGAGCCTCCAAAGCCAATTTTAAAGCTCAACTTTGAACGCTTATGCTTTGATAACTGCATATCCGATGAGTCAGTTTCATTGTTTGACAAGCAGAAATCGCGAAAGTTTTTCATAATTGAATCAACTTTCAAAATATTAACATTTATTTGTAAAAAATGCTCGTCGAAACTATCTTTGAGATTTTATAGTGTACCAAATTGGTACTACCAATATAACTTAAATTTCCACAAAAACTTTCAATTCACAATCTTCTCAGAATTTATCTAAGGTTCAAAAAATTTTAAGATTTGCAAAATATTCACTTATTGATAAGTTATTTATATAATTTTAATTTCTACTCAAAAATCTAATATAAAAGGTATTGAAAACTAATTTATTATCTTTAAAAATGTAATAATGTTATAATTTCACCATTTTTCTCGAAGGTAATCGGTGAAAGACACAGTATGAAAGCTGACAAATTTTTCGGTGATTTGGAGTTTCAACTGTTGGAACAAGTTTTCTCAAGAAATGTCTTTGTTAAATTGTCTTTTTTCTCGGCGTTAAATTCTATATATTTCAACAATTCCTAAACTTCACTGAGTTAAATAAAATTGTTCTTTTTTTCAGATTGATATCCAGCACTTAAAATGATGGACCGATATAATTTTCTAAAAAATTTGTATTTTATAATTCAGAAAAATTTTAATAATATAATTTCATTTGGATTGGTCAGAGGAGTTAAAATTTTAACAGGAATATTATAGTTTTGGGTGATTGAATTTGGGATGTGTTGGACTGGGTTAGCCCTATTTGATTCAGACTATTTCAGCCGACATCTGTGTTTGCCAAGTCAATAGAAGAGCCGGAATGCCGCGGCACGGTTTATTTGAGACTGTTCATGAAACTTCGAAAATATGCCTTTATAATTCTTGTACTCAATTCATGTTCAACCATAATATATTTCTTATTGTTCCAGTGTTCCTCAACAAAACCAAAAAAATTATAATTGTTTTAATAATGACCTTTCAATTTTGACGGATTCGGGACAATGAATAAATCCCCGGAGAAACAATTGAAATTGATCTAAACAAGCGCTTACAATAAAAATACTAAAGTATTAAATCATTATTCAATTTTCCAAAGAATATTTCCCAAAAATTTTATCAACAGAGAAAACAGAAAAATTAACGAATTGAAAACTTTGAAAGATTGGTTCAAAATTTTCTGCAAGTTTTAAATTTTATTTTGGTCTAGAGGCATTTTATTTCATACAAGACGGATTTTTTTAACTGAATAAATATATAGCAAAGTTGAAGGATAAGCCGTAGCATACTTTCTACGAATTCACCAATCTTCGCTGAATGATCAAAATGATCATATTAGTTTTGCTCTATTTTAATAGTGAGCCAAAAAAATAAATCTTCTCTGCCCACACACTTTTACAATCTTTTAAAGATTTCTAGATTCTGAAACTTTGAAGTCTTGAAACGACCTGAAATTATTTCTTAAAAATTTGAAGATGCTTAGGCCGTTCATGGTTGTTCCTTCACTTGTAACTAACGTTAAAAGGGTATTTAACTTTTGTTTAGAACATCACAGACAATCAGTTTATAAAGAAAAATAATTGCCTCTAAATAATCGTTTGGAATTCTACACATTTTACGACGCTTAATCATTAATGGCAAGATCAGTTATAAGGGTACCAATAAACTTTCAATCGGAATGACGTTTGTGGCACAACTTTGTGCGTTTTTTTTTTAATTTTTATTGTATTACAAGACTTATTTTTTCCAAAATTTGTTCGAATCGCCAAATAAAACCGTTGATCGTGATGAGAAAAACATTTTTCAGCGTGAGTCTTTTCGATTTCTCCTCTTTTTTACCCAGACGGTTAGACAGCCACAAATGGATGAAAAAGCGGTAGATGTAAACAAAAAATTTAACTCTGTATCGGCAAGCTCGGTGATCGGCAAGCTCTGATCGGTGAAAAAGGGGAGGTGGGTAAAAAGAGGAGATTGGTGAAAAAGAGGGGATGGTTAAACGGAAGAGATGGGTAAAAAAGAGGAGACAAAATTTACGTGACATAATGAGTCATCAATTTGACTGAAATTTAAAACCTCTGTCTATCCGTCTTGGTAAAAAAGAGGAGAAATCGAAAAGACACACGCTGTTAGATTTTTTTACTTACATTATAGCTCAAAAATGATCACGTGATCATATACAGTATGTTTTTTTTATACTTGCGAAATGAAAATTGTCATTTAGGTTATTACGGCCAATTGAAAATGGTGACTAGGTGGAATATATTTGCAAGTCCTTGACATCGGCTAAAGCTTGGCTTTCAAAATTAATCAACCTAGTTACCATTTTTAAATGACCGTTATTACCTAAATGACAATTTTTATTTCGCAAGTAAAAAAACACATACTGTTGTCAGGTGCGATTAGGTCAAGCGACTAATTCGCGCTAAAATCGAGAAATCCGACTAGAAATATTAGGCAATGTGGTGTAGTTGGTTAACACACTCAAATCATGATGAGAAAGCCGCGGGTTCAAGCCCCGACTTGACTATTCCCCCTTTTCAGTCATTACGGACCTAACAATGGTAGACAAAAGTGGCACCCTTCATGCTAGTAACCTGGTCCAGTATTCTGGATTCTAGAGTGGTTAATCCGATAGGAATAACTGTGGGATAATACAGTACTCAAGCGAGTACGGGAACTCTAGAACTAATAAAGGGCTGGCCACCCAAAAGTGAGCAAACCGGTAACTAATCCGTCACACTGAGCATTCGAATATCGTATACAACCCAAAAACAAGGGGCTCATGAAGCTTGAAATGTAATAATTCGATTCGATTATAAGGCCTGTGTACCCAATAATCACCCACATTCAGGACTAGCCTCTGAGAGGTCACGAACTCAAAAATAATAAAGTTTGTAATCGCCGAGATTCCCAGTCGAATCTAAGGGAGGTGTCAGGTGCGATTAGGTCAAGCGACTAATTCGCGCTTTAATCGAGAAATCCGACTAGAAATCTTAAGCAATGTGGTGTAGTTGGTAAACACACTCATATCATGATGAGAGAGCCGCGAGTTCAAGCCTCGACTTGTCTATCTCAAAAAATCTCAAAAATTTGACCATTTTTCGCTCTCTACTGACTTGTCAGTACATAATTAACCCATAGTTGCTTATATTTTCTGAAGAAAGTCGACCCTTCCGAATATTTTGAGTGTACTGTCAAGTCTCTACGATGAACTTGAAATTGACTCGCGAGAAATAACAAATTCCACAGGAATTTAAGAGTCATTTACCAGAGAATTTTGTTATAACTATATAATTTTTTTTTTAACAGAGCGATAGCAAATCATTTGAAATTCACTATGACGTAGTTTACAATGTAATTAAACGTTTAAATTCATATTATTATTGCACTTTTGTGTGTAACTGGAGGTCATTTACGCGACTTTTTTTCTCTTATCCCCATTAAATGACTTTTTATTCGTTCAAAAAAAATGATTTCTTTAATTGTATAGCAAATTATATTTATAAAAATCTAAAAATATATGTTCATGATGAAACTTTGCTTGTATGGCTCGATTTGAAAATGGCAGCTAGATCGCAGAAATCCCAGAAATCAAAAAAATAAGTGATCGACTAAATTTGCCAAAAATAGCGATTACGTCAAAAGTGTTTTCAACTCTTTTCTAGAACATCATAGACTATCGCTTCGTGAGAGAAAAATATTTGCCTCACAATTTCACACCTAGAGAAAATTTAATAAAAGATTTGAGTGAGAGAAACCTTGGGAAATAAGGTAATTCTGAATTAGGCTGTTTTTCAGCTCTTATTTCTAGATAAACCTTCGACGGCCTAAAGATGCTTATTTAGCAAAACGCGGTTCAATAAATTATTTATAAATACATACTAGTATATTTTCAGGAAAATTCTTAAAGACGCCAAATTTAGCCAACTCAGCCCCAACATGTTTGAACGCTCAAAATAGACAACTTTAGGCGTCATTTTCACATTCTCAAGAAAAATTAAAATTTCTTTGACAGATTTAATACAGAGACCTTCTTTATAAGAACCATACACCTAGATGTACACCTAGATCTGAACCGTCCAAAAAATTTCAAATGCTTTGCTATTTTTTCACAGTGGGAAATATTTTCTGACAGTTAGCTATATCATTTTCGGAACGGAACTCGTTGAAAAAATTACTTTTAACCCTTCTCTTTCAATTTGACATTTTTTGAAAAATCTCCAGAAGGAGGCCAACATCACCGAATGTTTTCCCAAATAAAAATTCAGCGACAAAGGCACTTTCGGCGATATGGGAAATATATTTTTGTTCAAAAATAACAAAAACGCGTGACCGTTCAAAAAGACGTGTGAAATTCCGTATTCCACCGAACGCAATCAAATAAAACTTTCGAAAAGTAAATTTTGCAAATATTATCTTCAAATATAACGTCATTCATGACACACTCGAAGTTATTTGTATAAACAACCTCGAACGCCTACGCAATTTCGGCAATATTGGCTTTTTCAGTAAATTTGCGTTGATTTATTTCGGCGATATGGGTTCGTCGATATCCCTTGTTCACACTTTTGATAATCTAGGTCGATGAAATATCCGGCCAAGCCAAATTAAGCTTAACTTGGTCAAGATGATTGGTCATCGAACAAGATTATTCAAAATGTGAACACAGAGATTTTGAGCCCTCCCTGTAATAAAATGACAATCATTGTCTATTTTCCAAGTTTCATGAGTCAAACGCCAAGGTAGAAGTTTCTATATCGCATTTTAATCACTGAATTTTGCCTGTTATAATGACCAATCTCACACTCGTTAAATAATTAAATAACACATTATTAAATAGTCGCTTAGTTTTAAAAAATGCTTAATACTAATACTGATTGCAAAAATATAAATTGCTTAAATTCATTTTTAGAGATATCGTTCTTTTCGAGAAACATCTAGCGAGAGCGCTTATAAACAAAAATCTTGACAAGGTATATCAACAAAAAAGAATGGAAAATCCGATTTAAATGTTTGATAAATTACAAATTAAGATTTGAAGCCAAAATGCATTTTTTTTTGTGTTTTTGAATGACAAAAAACTTTTCTAGAAAAAACAATCCAACATAGCATTTCCACCAATTGATTTTGAGCCAAAATCAACTGAAGAGGGTTGCGTTTTCAGTTTCAGAGGTGCGTCTGAAATAATGAGATACTAAAAATAAGATAAATTGCTATATTTTTATCACGTGACGACTATTTTTTAGTTTTTGTATGTCAAATTTTTAGGACTTTAGCCCCTAGTAAGTTTCAGAACAATCCACCCAGTATTTATTAAGGTAGACAGTAATGGTTGAAACGCTAATTTAACAGTTAATCGATCAAAAAACGTCGCAAATAACACGCAAAATACCCGACATATATTCATTGCATTTTAACAGCTAAATTAATGAAAAAAAATGAGAGGTGCAGCGAAGCTGCTTCACATATATTTGAATCAAAACAAAATTTTATAAAAACGTTTTTTGCTGATTCGGTAGGGAATTTATCCAAAATTTTCGAAGAGTAACAGACCTAAGTACGTTTTTGTTGTTAATAAGATTAAGAAATATTTTTTTTATCCTTGAAATTCACGGAGGAGTAGACGTTTAAAGACAAAATATCATTCTTTTTAAAAGCTTTTTCCTGATTGGTCAAGCAATCAGTATTTGGGATGATTTTAAATAAGGAATTTCAAAACTCAAAAATGGGTATCAATGTTTTCAAGCTATCTTGTAGAGAACTTTTTCCTGGTCATTTTAAAAGCAAGGATTTTTTTTGTTCTTCTAAATTTTTCTAAAAAGTTTTGATTTTTCGGTCAATTTTTCTAGATTTTACAGGTAGTCCGGAATCCAGTTCTAGCGAAGCCGTATTAAGTGCTAGAAGGCTGTTTTTTTGCCAGTAAACATTAAGCGTTTTTAGGTTAGTAATTTTTTGCTTTAGGGTTGGCGACCAATATTTGACCTAAAATGACCGGTCAAAGTTCAAGGTCAATCTCAAGTTCATTGTAAAGACTTGAAATATCCTCATAAGAATCGGAAGAGTCGACTTTCTCATGAACGTATTAGAAACTATGGGTCAATTATAAAATGTAAGGTCGCAAGATAGCAAAAACTGGTCAACACCCAAGGTCAACCTCAAGTTCATCGTTTAGACTTGCAAGTACCTTTTACTACATCAAGGGCCCATAGTTGATAATACGTTCATCAGAAAGTTGACCCTTCCAATTTTTTTGAGGGTACTTTTTAGTCTATACGATGAACTTGAGATTGACCTTGAACTTTGACCGGCCATTTAAGGTCAAATATCGGTTGCCGACCCTAAAGCAAAAAAATGGCAAACCGAAAAACGCTTCATTTTCACTGGCCAAAAAATCAGCCTCCTATCACTCAATACGGCTTCGCTAGAACTGGATTCCGAACTACCTGTAAAATGTCGAAAAATTGACCAAAAAATCGAATTTTTTCAAAAAAATTTTGAAGAACAAAAAAATCTTTCGTCTTTAAATGAGCAAGAAAAAATCTCTAAAAGATAGCTTAAAAACATTGATACCCATTTTTGACTTTTGGATATATTGTAATACATAATTATTTGCTGTTTAAAAATAGAATTTTTTTACGACATGATTTGAATTTTTATTCATCTTCAGGTTATGAGCGAGAAAAGAAATTGTGTCCAAAAAGTTGGCACAAAAACAGTAATTTTGCAAAACGGGCTCTCAGAAATTTTGCCAAATTACTGTTTTTGTTTAAACTTTTTCGACTAAAATTATTTTCTGTTCTCGCTCTGAAGATGAATAAAAATTCGAAACATGTTGTAAAAAAATTCTATTTTTAAATAGCAAAGAATTATATATAATTGTGCCTCGCAACTTGCGAGGCGCAACCCAAATACAATTGTAATACATCACACTATTGTATCCTACAATGTGTAGTACTCCAAATATTTGGCCTCAATAATCAAAAAATTGTCTTGTATCACCACAGGTCCCCTTAAATGCTGATAAACAACCAAGTCAGAATTATATCTCAATATGTGTTCGCAATGGTTAACTACCCACGCGCGTTGCGCAAGCGTATGAAGACGATCATCTGTTTCATTTTTATCAGAGGACATTTCTTATATCAAAAGTTTCTTAACTGGCACTCAAAATAAGTTTTGAAAATCAAACGAAAATTGAACCATTTTAAAGAGCATGTTCGACTTCCTTGTCAAATTTTGGTGTCAGCATGAGGATGAGATTGGTGCTGAATGTTTAATTGGTGCTTTCCGTGGTGGTTGTGCCTTGCTTTCTTTATTTTTGATTGGAAGTGCTGTGATAGTTCAAGCGATTAATCAATGTCGCGGTTTCCAAACCAGCATAGCACATCCAGGTACACAATTTTGAGATTGTATCTGGTACTTAAATTTCATGAATTATCCTTCTGACAGCTAAAGCTCTAAAAAGTGAAAATTGATTAATTGGGAGGAAATTCATTAGATGTTCCACTAGTTTTTATTCAAATTAGAATACCGAAGAGTAGAGTGAAGACAATATATCTGCATTATACGATTTATCAGATTTGATACAAAAATTCTGCATAAAGTGCTGAGCATGAGTTGCCTAAGCTAATCTCGTGCGGGGGCGAGGTAGGTATTGTATCAACTAAGGCAAAATCAAACGGCCCAATAAGTGGAGCCTTTTTTTTATTCCGCAAAAATACTCGATGATGATTGTTCAATATCCGGAATAGCTGTATTTGATTGGTTCATTTTGTTGAATTGGGAACGGTACCAGAACAGCAAGAAAACTTGCTTTTCACTAAGATGCAGATCTTCTTTACTCTATATACTCATACATTAAAACTAGCGTGTCCATCAACCAATTTTCGGCCAAAACATTTTGTCAAAGATTTGAACTCCATATTATACACAAATTAATAAATGATAAAAATCAAAAAGTTGTCATTTTAATTATCTCGGATTAATTGAATTATATTTCATACGTTGGAATCAACGTTATCATAAATATATTTACTTAAGGAAGTGCCACCGCCGCGGTTCTGTCTTCCATAACAAATTTGGTTTCAAATTCTTATAATATAAGAAGCCCCGTTTTTCCTTTGGTTTTCATCAAGAATTGATTCATCTTCTTATTTTTATTCTTATCTAAATTCTTTTTTTCTCAAATTTTTGTCCTATGGAGTCAAGACCTCGAGGTGGGCGCTTAAAAGTTAGCACTTCTTTTAGGGTATCTGAAACGAAAAGCTGAAAAGCAAAAAACTTGGTTTTTAAAATGCTCAGTTTATAACTCAAGTCTTAAAGTTTAAGACTTTAACGCTTTAGCAACCAAAGTATTTAATCCTAAAGAAAGAGATAATACTACTGCTTTTTGATATTATGAGTTTTTTTGTCAAAAATCACGTTTCAATGTTTTTCAAAGAAATCACTTAGAAAAATTCTCAAAAATGTAAATTTCGTACTTTTTTATGTTCTTTTTGTTTGTTGTTTTTATAATTAATTTTAAGTTTTTTGAGCATCCCTTGGAATCACAGAGCCGATATATCGGCTCAGGCCTACCTAAAACTTTATAAAAGGAGCAAAACAAATGTCACAAAATTGTTTCTTCCGATTTCATTATGAAGAATTTTTCGGTGATTCCGAAAAAAATACTAATTTTTTTTGAGACATTTGGTTCGAATATTATGGGGAGTTGATTTTTTGAGATTTTTCGCCGAAGTTTTACTTCCGGGGAAATTATTTCAAAACAAGACATCAAATATAAATGTGAGATAATCCAGTTTTTAGGAAAGTGTTTTGTGCATAAAATTGACAGTAAAATTTATTCGTATCTTGGGACAGATTTTTTTTAAAGTGGAATTTAAGTATTCCATGAAAATAATTATTTATTATCAAAATTAATTTAATCATTCAAAAATTGTCCACACTGTCACTTGATTACTATATAAAATTAAAAAAAATAATAAAACGTGTATTAATCTGCTTTAATTTGGAAAATTAGCCATTTTTCATAGAAATTTGTTATTTTTTCATCATTTTTTTTTACTTTTTTAGAAATAACTCTTGATTGATGATATAAAGATCTAATCGAATTAAAGTGTGACGTAGGGCAGATACTTAAGCGTTGGTATCCATAAAAATAAAATTTGTGAACTCTACGATGAGCACGTATCACGTGATATGCTACACCTTGGTTTTCAAACTTTATTTTCTAGAAGTAAAAATCAAAATTTTAGAATTTGAAATGATTGATGCAAAAATATAATTTTTCAACTTCCTATTGCTGAAGTAATTGGAGCTTCAACTACAACCTTGAGCTTTCTGTAAACAACGTCCAAAGTAGAGCCAATATATCGGCTCTGGTGCCTTGGCAGAACTTTTTTTCTGTGATTTCAGGGGTTAAGACTTGAAACTTGAAATTGACCTTGAACTTTAATCGGTCATAATGGTTGACCAGGTAGTCGGTTTGCTCTAAATCGTAAAACAACCCTGACCGGTGAATACTTCAATCCTGTTTGCAGTAACAAACAATTCTAACTCTTAGTTAGACGCATTTCAGAGCTACAAAACTGAAGGCATGAACATGTGTCCTTCAAATCAAAAAATCAATATTTCATAACAATTTAAGAGTCATTTTACTAGAAAATTTTGTGAAAACATATAATTATTTTTCAACAGAGAAATAGAAAATCATTTGAAGTTTACTATGCTGTAGTTTAAAATATAAACAAACGATAAAATTCATATTATTATTGCACTTTTGTGTGTCACTGGAGGTCATTTTCGCGACTGTTTTTTTTTCCAATTAAATGCCTTTATATTCAATTAAAAAAATTGATATTTTGATTGTGTAGCAAATTTGCTGAATTGTATCCTAAGATAATAAAAAAATTTGGTCAAGAATGAAACTTTGCTTATATGGCTATATATATATAGCTATATAGGATATATATGGCGACCCGTCGTCAGAATCAAGTCTGGGTACACATTCATTTATAAAGTCTACGCGTTAATATATTTTTAATTAATTCACATATTTGCTTAAAATTTATTGAACCCTCGAAAAACCTTTATCGATGTTTTGCCCTTATTTAAAGATATTTTATTTTTGTTTATTTTCTCTTGCGGTAAGTTTCCGTCCCCTGAAAACCATGAAACTTCAACAAACAAAATAAAAAGTAAAATCAGATTCTTTGTTTCCTTATTTTGTTTTCTAAATTCCTTATTTCAAATCGTCTTACTAAATTATCGGTTCATTTCGATTGGTCTGCCTCCGTTTAATTGTTTACATGACAATTCAATTTTTTGAAAACTTTTTTTTATTTAGACCAATTTGGGTACGGAAAGCACGCACCCGTCCTATTGCAAAATTTGACCAAGAATTCTTGGCCTGCTCGCCTGCTAAGTAAATAGATGTATGTGTGAAAATAATTATAACATTAATGATTATTACTTTAATTATAACATAAAAACGTTAACGAATGAAAAAATATAAATCGAGTCTTTTCAAATCTAACTTTTGTTATCTAGATTGCAAACCCCTCCGTCATTTACATAAACTCAAGGTGTGTTTTGCTGCTGCTTTTAGTTTATTGCAAATAATTGAAATAGTTGTGACCGATAAGAGCGAACTTCACAATTTAGTCGCCAGTGCTCTTTTATCTGGTGTTGGATTCTGCAGTATATTTTACTCGTATCAGTTCAAGTGGTCATCTGCGCTCCAAACTTTTATGTGGACCATTACTATAATGATGCCAAGTGCTATGGGAATGATTTACAAGCATAGTTCGTTGCTGGGAATCCAATTTTGTGTTGCAGGAAAATATAAAATTCATTGGCTATTATGAAAGCCCATTACTTGTTGTAAGTGGTCTCAAACGGGATGAATTTTCCATTCCAATCACGAAGTTTTTTTTATCTTGGTCCCGGCCAGGGACTCCCGGGATCCGGAATAATACTAATTTTAATGAAATCTCGATACCGTCCCGGTCCCGACCAGCTTTTCAAATTAAATTCAAATCCCGTCCCGGATTTTACCGACACTATTTTATGGTCAAGTTGGTTCAAAATGTTTTCTGTCTCAGAATGACCAGCATGAGCAAAAACCTTGTATAATACAAAGCGTAATTCATGTACAGCATGATAATAGCGATGTTTTTGATGATTAACTAATAATCTTACAATTAAGAAGTAGTGTCAACATTTGACTCGTGCCATTTTCGATAAAAATGTAAATACAAAATCCTCTAAGAAATATTAAATACAATTAGTCAGAAATTAATTTCAAAATTAACATTTTGAGCAATCCATGCAATTCCACCGAATAATTCTTAATCATGTCGCTTTTTTTTATAAAAACGGCCTTAAAAGACAATTTACTACCCAATGTGTTTTAGCTTTTGGGGTGTTCCCCGAGGAGATTCACGCATAACCAATCAGAGCGCGACTTGGTTAGTTAATTTAAGGGGCGTTTCAATTTCCCCGGGGAACACCCCAAAAGCTAAAACACATTCGGTACATATCCCTTTATGGCACTTTTGTAAATATTTGCGTGTTATCTTGCAGCGTGAGGTTAAGACTCAATTTTGAAACCAGTTAACCGGTTTGCTGGAGGTATTCGAGATAACATAAGAACCTAAAATTAACAGTCGAGGTTTTGGCGCTTCTTATGGTACTATTTTCAAGTTTTTATGAAACACAGTTGTACTACCAGGAGTTTTTCCCTCATGCTGTAGGGTGTCCACCAATCGATTTTCGCAAAAAATCGACCACTTAGGGTTGATTTCAACATATACTGGTTGTGTGAAATTTTATTGCGCGTCTTTTGATATGAAAATTTTTTTTCAAAAATCCCTTTTTTCAGAATGATACGCAAATCATTTCAAAAGTGCCATATTAGGATATCAAAAAAAAAGTATGCAAAAAGTAGTGTAACAATCATATCAAAAAAATAGTTCAGTACGAAATTGTTCAAAAATTTCAGGTCATATAAAAAAAATGCGGGGTCAGTACCGGTACTAACTAACCGTTATCAAGACTCACTTTAAATGCATTTCATCTATGAAAAGTTCGTGATGTGTCAGAATAAATACAATGCGAAGACAAACAAAATTATGGAAATCAAGGTTTTTGATTGATACCGGTAATCTCCAGTAAAAATTTCGATTTCAGGTTGCTTTTCATTTTTTTGTTATTTTCTTATTAATTTGTTCAAAACTTAAAAATCCGCCTGTTGCGCATTTTATGCCGCATAAATTTCAAAAAAAA
>SCLH01000664.1:0-30883 GCA_004367855.1 Oikopleura vanhoeffeni | reverse complement strand
TATTACGAATTGGCTAAAGTTTATAAATATCGTCTTCAAAAATAAATCTCACATCGGGTCAAGTTGGAAATGGAGTTATAATGAAAAGTGGTTTTTGATATTTTTACAGATACTTAAGTTTGTTGAAAAATTTAAAATATTAACGTTTGCAAGAATGAACACTTTTATTGAAGATAAAAATGAATTTTTTTTTCTTTCATAAATCACTCCGAATAAATGTACCAATCTGCCACATCGCTGCTACCCCATTAACTCATTGCAAATATCGTAAAAAAAAGTTTTTACGATTTGTAAACTTTCGTGAACTTTCTGTTCGAACAAAATATAAATCCAGATTATTAGTTTGCTCATTGTGAAAAGTTTTATAACTGTGAAATTTTTTGGCAAAATTGATCGGATTTCGAACCAACTAAAAATTGTTTTTTAACGATCAAAAAACTAGATTTAACTTTTTCTGTATTCATAAACTTGAAAAACGAAATTTATAACTCTAAAATTCTCGAAAGTGAATTGATTTATAATTCGAAACTAGTTGAATAAATATATATAAAAATATTGAAAAAAAGGTTTTTGAAATTAATTTTCAGGACATCGTGATTTGTTAAATTTAAGTCCGGATGACAAAAATCGTTTGACTAATGGACATACATTATTTTGAGCCGACTTTGATCGGAAAAGTACGTCTTGCAGAAAAAATTAAAATGTGTTCAGTTTAGCTGAAATTTAATCAGAGTTTATGATTCGTCGATTTAACCAGAATTAATTTTTCGTTTTATCGTTTGCGACACCAATTTGAAATTTCGTCAATGATTGGTCTATAATATGAATTAAGGGCCCTAAGTTGACAGATCCGGACTATTTGATTAATACAAACCATGCCGGATACAAGCACCCAATCAATACCATAGGTTGCAGAAAACGATTTCATTGGTCAGATTTCGGAGGATCAACCAATTAAATGTTCCAAGTTTTTTTAATAGTCACGATCTGTCAGTTAAGGGCTTTTATCAATATAGACTCTATATTGAAAAATCGTAAGATTGAGCTTTTGTGACATTGAGAAATATTGACCAATAATTAATTTAAAAAAATCTGAAATTTCGATCGATTTTTTTCGCAAACCGAATGAATGATGAATTTTATATCAATTTGCAGCCGCACTTGGATTCATTCACGGAATAACTGCATCTCATCCATGCGATAGTAAAAGTATTTCACCACAAGAATGGATTGGAGTTTTATCGAAAATTACGCAACAATGGAGTACAAAAATTGTTATTGCTGGATATAAAGGGACACTGAAAGCTGATGATATTTCACCGCTGAGAAACAAACTAAAGGTTTATGTCATTTTAGTGAAAGGTTTTCGTATTTCTAAAAAAAAATTCATCAAATAAAAACAATTCATTTTAGAGTAAGTGAGTTAGTACAAGTGATCCGTCAGAAAATCTTATTAGTTTCAGTGCCAAATTTTCGTATAAAAATGCAAAACTTTGGTTTTTGAAGGCACATTTGCAACTTTTTGCATAAATTGCACTATTTTGATTACAGGTGAGATCAAATTATCTCAGACACAAACTCATGAAATTTTTTTAAAAATTCAAAATGCAGAGTTCAAAAAAATTGTATCCATACTAAAAAATCTAAATTGCTGATTTGATAAATCAGAAGTTCGGATTTAAACAAATTGACTATATATTCAAAATTTATGAAGTTCCGATTGTTCGACGAATTACTATTTAACCAATTTTTAAAGTCTGAAAGAAATGCTCATCTTTTCTATAAACAGTGGGATAAAATATTGACAGAAGAATTTGAAACCCTCGCGAAAAATGTACCGAAGAAGTCAGAAAAACATGGTCTGCTAGACAAGCAGCCACAAATTTCGAAGTTGGCGCTACTGAAAGCACTTTGGAGGACATTTGGAACATCATTTTTACAGGTGTCGGGGCTAAAATTGGGATCAGATTGCTTCAAGTTTTTTGCTCCGAAATTATTGGGATTATTATTGAGATTTATTGATGATCCAACTCAGGAAAGACCAATTGGTTACATTATAGGAAAGGTTATGTTATCACCAACATTAAAAATTTATAAAGAATTGGCAAATTGCAATTCAAAAATCAGTTTGAATTGATCATAGATGACACATTATGGATTTTTTCTCCATTTTGATAAATTGTCACCTTATAAAAAATCTCAAACAAATTGAATTAATTCAACACAGTCGTTAATTCCATAAAATTTTTTAATCGGATTGGGATCGGATCGATAGGCTCGGAAAAAAACTTGATCAGATCCGGATAAAATCCGTAGACTCTCGGTTTCTTATCTCATAACCGCCTGTTTTCAACAGGTTTCATCAGTTTTCATTTTTGAATAAAGTAAAAACCACGTGACTGGAGTTTTGTCATACATTTCTTAAATTTAAGGGGGCATATCTGGCAGATTTGACATGTTCAAGGTGATATATCTCTTTAACACCTTTTGGATGATTTGAGAGATGTGGGCTGAAAAGAAGACAAAGCGGCCTCATGATTGGCTAGAAGGGGTCTTAGGAGTGCCAGGATTGGCTCCCTCAACCTACATCTCTCAAATCATCCAAAAGGTGTTAAAGGGATATTCTGAAAACTAAAAGCTTATTTGTAGATCTATCCCACATCTTGCAAAAAAAACATCACCAATAATTTTTGACCATCACACCAATAGGTACAGTATCGTAACAAGGTGACATTTTCCAAACTGCAAAACTATCTCCTCCCAGACCGTATATCAAACGAAACCATTCTAGAACGCCAAATAACCGTCGATTTTTCACAATTGCAGACTTCAAAATCTATCTCCTCCTAGGATATACTTGCAAAATGACTCAAATTTTTATCAAGTATTCCAAAGAACAATCGTAAGAGACTCTCGCGAGCTTTTTTCGCAATTTAAAGCTAAAACTCGAAATATGTTTTTTTTTGGTCATTTTCCAAAAAAATTTCAGAAAACAAAAGTGTTTCGATTTTTCGAAAAAAGGCTCAAAAGAAAGCCAGTGAATCACTGATGGGAAAAATGGCTTACGTCAAGGCGATATTTTGAAGTTTTAATGGTCAAATTCGAGCAAACGTTATTTTCTAACTTCAAAAAATACTTAGAAAAAAAGGGAAAAAATGCGAAAATTTCGAAAAAAAAATTTCCGATGATTGGGTTCTTAGTATACTTTATTATCACCTCGTATCAATTTGGAGCATTTTTGATCCCTCTAAAGCCTTTATTTTATCAGACAGATATACCCCCTTAATATAAATTGTTTCTCTCTTTTCTTGAAAATTAACAGATTGAAATAAAAACTGGAATTATTCCATGCATACATACTTTTTCATTTAATAGTTGTCATCTTATTGAGCAAAACAAAAAACGAAACAGATAAGAAAAAATTAAAATAGCAATTATTGATAAATCTCGATTTGAATTTCATGCAACATAATTTCAAAAAAAAATTCAAATTTTTAATTTGGTTGATTCGAATCAAATTGATCCACCAATTCCGTCAAATTTTGCTGACCTCTAACCCGATAGTGATTTATGATAAATTTTTAGGTGACAAATATAACTTTTGTAGCTTTGGCTTTTTTTATTGCATCATTGATGCAAACTTTACTGGAAAATGTTTATTTCGAAAATATACAAGCTGTGGCAGGTAAATTTGAACTTTTGATATTAAAATTTTTAAGCGGCTTTTTAAGTCGACTAACTTCTAAATTATCACGTGATCATACTGCAATATAGATAAGAAAGGCTTACGCTCCCGCAGTTTTACAAAAGTTTAACCTCTAAAATGTTCAAAATAGTTTCGAGCGACGGACCGTCGCCGACGGTTGCTCAGTGACCAAAGTGAAGACAAAAATTCAAAAAATAATTTTCGAATAATCTTCGAATTTGTGTTTTGGAAAATATTTGTAAAAATTAAAATTTAGCCGTTATGAGGAGGGATCGCATTTTTCCGGGTCGATCCGATCCTTGTGAATGAGTTAAGACGGTTGCACCGAGTCGATTTTATCATGAAGACCGCCTGAGTTTAAAGCGGCGTCGAGACTTGAGGTGATTCAAAATCATGCTATTCAACAAAAAGCTTTTAATCTGGCCTCGAATCACTGGACGCTACTTAAAAACACTCCATTGAGTCACCTAATTTGGTTTATAATTTATGATGCCAAGGAATGAACTTTCTTTGAACTTTTTTTTAGCTCGGACATAACAATGGATCTTTTCTCGTCAATATTAAATAATATTTTAAACTTTTTAAAAACAAAAATTAATCGCAATTTTTAACGATGGCCATTTGAACCATCAAAACAAAAAAAAGTTGAAAATACTTTATAATTTATTTCTTCGACATATTCATCGAGTCCCTTACACAGCTAAAAATTGGCCTGCTTTTAATAAATATTCAAATTTTTACACAATAAGAAAAACCTATAATATTTTTTTTGCGAAACAGGTCATCAATATTTTCAAAACAAAAGTTTTTGCGTCACCTCCCAGTGGGAGGCTCCCACCTTAATAATAAAAAAATCTTCCCATAATATTCTAGCTCGAACTCGTGGAGCTCTTATTTCGGCTATTTTCCGTCAATCATTATACCAAGATGCCGAAGCAAAAAGCAAACACACAATAGGATCGGTGGTCAATCTTATGTCAGTTGATAATAATGTTATAATGGGAATGGATTAGCAATTATTTAAGGACCAAAGCTCATTTTTAAAAGTACGTCTAAAATAGGGTTTTAAAATTCAATTTGCTTTGGTGAAATTTTGATGTAGTTGCCTGAAAATTTAAGTTGAAAATAATTAAATAAAGTTGGCATTTTTTATAATTAAATTTTTCTTGATAATTTTATTTTTAAAATATTTTAGAACGACTTTATGGTATGTAGAAAAGAACCTTTATTAGAAGAACCTTCAAATTAGGAAAAATATAACCAGTTGATTTCAAAAGAGCAATTCTTTGCTTATACAAAAGTAATTTTGTCAGATTAAAATGTTAAAGACATTTACTTTATTTATTGAAAATCAAACCAACGAAACTCTCACTCACAAGTTTTTCAGTTTTATGGTTAACCAATTTAATGAAATTGATACGTACTTAATCGTCTTATTACGTTTTATTTCCAAAAAACTATGGGTTGGTTAATCTTGGATCATCAACGAGGATTCATCGGCCATGAAAAGCTCTGCGAAACTTTGGACTTTTGTACCTTAGGGGACGTTACTTCGAGGTTAAACAGTGTTCAGTGGACACTGTCAACCCTAAAGCGTGTTTTTAAATTTGTTTTATAATTAAAGTGCTGAAGTGTAAAAATTTCATACACCTTCTGAAATAATAGAGTTTGTGAACAAAAAGTGACGTATAATTTCATAAAAAAGGTTGTATAATGTACTTACACAAATGAAATAAAAAATTTGAATTATTTGACTTTCGCGAGCTTTTGTGAAGTGCGATTCTGTCAAAAGTAGTACCAAAATTCAAAAACAAGAATTAAACCAAGTTCATAAAAATTGTCATTATAAAGTCAATTTTTGGGGGTTTATTTTTGAAATTAACGTCATTTTCAGTGTGGAAAGCACAACCCCAAACATATATATTTCAAATTCAAATTTGTCTCAAGAAATTATCCAGAAAATTAAATTTGAATCCAAAATAGAAGTTAGTTGAAAACAATTCATTCAAATTATCTTATGATCATTTTTGAAAATTTTTGAGGTATCGAAAAACCACACGTAGACTCGGTATCATTTGCGTAGACTCAATTTTTCATTCAAAGATTTTGGCAGCAAATATTTGACAGTTAAGGAACTTTTCGTAAATGTTTATATTGAAGACTCAAATTCGAAATGTTTTTTTGCTCCTTAACTGCAGAAAATGTAGGAACCGGGATACCACTAAGAGGGTAGCAGCGATGTTGCAGATTGGTACATTTTATCGGAGTGATTTATGAAAGAAAAAAACGTGAATTTTTTTTATCTTCAATTAAAGTCTTAATTCTTGCAAACGTTTAGATTTTCAATTTCTCAACATAACTAAGGTAGCTTTTTTTTAAGANTTTTTTATTTTTGAAATTCCTTATTTCAAATCGTCCGGTTTTTTGTATCATGTACTCAAGTAAATTTGTGATATGGAAAACGTTTTGTTTTTTTGCATGTCGACCAGTTCACCGGTAACAAAGGTTTGAAACTACCGGTTTTTCTGAGGCAAAACATAGGAATTTACAAAAAAAATGTTTTTTCGGAAATATGCCGTACACAATTTTTGTTATTTACACACTTCTGTTAATCCGTTGCCACATAGAGACCGATTATTATCGAGAAGAAATACATTTCGATTAAAACAGGCAAAAAAATTGTGCCGACTGAGATTCGAACTCCTGAACTTTCGGTTTAAAAATCAATTACCGGTGAACCGGTTGACTTAGAAAGAAACAAAAAGTTTTCCATATCAAAAATTTACTTGTGTAAATGATACAAAAACCAGTTTCTCGATATATTTTATGACCTTCCAGGTATTATCCTGACAAGGGTGGGTTTCCCTAAAAATGGGGTTTCTATGCGCTAATTAGTGGGTGAATCATTATCCACATGTGAAAATTTCCTAAATATGAAAGTTTTTTTTCCATGAAAAACAGAGAAAAACAGCTTTTTAGGAATAAAAATTGACCTGCAATTGCGTGTAAATATCAAAAAATCACCTGACTTTCGAATTAAACCTACTACACCCTATTACACCCAAAATTTTATTGAGTTTTTTTTGCGTTAATAAAATTTGATTAAATTGCGTGCCAAATGGCACAAACCGGTGTCACAAGCAAGTGTTGTAAATTTCATCAGTAGTTCAGAAGCGATATTCGCTTGACCCTTCCATCGGTTGATATACGGAAACCCAATAGATACCTGAACATTTCACAAGTGATTCGGCTTGGTTTTTTATAGAGATTTGAAAAAACTACTTATAAAAATTTTTGGACTTGATTTGCAGAAAATTTTCATAATATTTCTATAAACGTCGACAAAAAATATCAAATAAAGATTTTATGTTTTTTCAAACAGCGGTCAGAAAATATGTAGACATTCATGAAAAAAGTTAAAGTGTCTATTTTTTTTCTTTTTTTTACAGATTTCAAATACAAAATCAGAAAAAATTTTTGACGAAAAGTGCGGAAAATTTTAAAATGCTTTGAATGTTTTGAAAATTTTACGTATTCAAAAATAAAAGTTCGAACTCAAATCTTTCCTAAAATAGATAAAAATGATTTTAACCTGATACACATTATTCTGGTTCAGCTAACGATAATAGCCACAAAAAATAAACCAACTAATTATTTTCGTAAGTTAAATTGACTTCAATGTGCCACATCGCTGCTACTCTCTTAAGGGGGTGGTCGAGGCAATCTGGACCTTTTTAAACTGCGCCTCAAGAATTAACGGAGTAAAGTAGTAACTTCATTATACTTTGTATGCGAAGACAAGGTTTTGATAAATCTTAAAGATTAAAAATAAAATATTTTCCATGTTTGGAATAGGCTGTCCAACCTTTAGAAAAGTGCCTCAAATTAATCTTAAAATTTTTTGTCAGCCTTCGTCCATGACCGCCAATTTTACGATTTTTCACGAATGATATTTTATTCACATGAGAATCGACGTTCGGGTCCGCGAATTTTTTTTTTTTCCTAGGTGGCGCTGAATCGCAAAAATGATCATAAATGCTGTGGAAAAAATTAAAAAAAAATATCATATTTGCGATTTAGCGCCACCTAGGAAAAAAACAAATTCCGGGCCCGAACGTCGATTCTCACGTGAATAAAATGGTCTATTCGTGAAAAATCGTAAAAATTGGCTCATGGACGAAGACTGACAAAAAATTTTTAGAATAATTTTTGGCACTTCTCTAGAGGTTGGACAGCCTATTCAACAAATGGAAAATATTTTTTAATCTCGAAGATTCATCAAAACCTTGTCTTTGCATACAAAGTATAATGAAGTTACTACTGTTCTCCGTTTATTCTTGAGGCGCAGTTTAAAAAGGTCCAGATTGCCTCGACCACCCCTTAAGGGGTTGTGGGTGTAGAATGTTGGACCCACAACCTCGTTAAGTATGGAAATTAACAATACTTGACTAGTACTACTAGTACCACAATTCTTGCCAAAGGGGTTAGAAAGACATTTATATAACAGAGCCCGCTCTTGTTTGTACGATTTTCCTCGGAATAAGGTAGACAGTCAACCGTTAACTGATAAAGTGGCAGAAAGTATAACACGCAGCGTGTTACACGCTTCAAAACTTAAAAAGAGTATTTGGGTTTTTGCTGAAATATACTGAAAAGTACAGAAATTCGAAAGTTTCATAAATTGAGGATGATAACCAAAACGCATCTTTGATGTGAGTTTTCTTAAATTATTTTCAAACAAGATCAATCAAATTTTCTTGTTTCGATGATTTTTACTCGCAAAGAAAGTTCTGATCTACACATCATGTCACTAGCATTTTTACTAGCATATTCAATTCCGAGGTAAACTGAAATTGCCAGCGCTGATTGGACGATTTTGTGTCGGTTTAATTCCTGCCAAATAAGCGCTCGCGATTTCAACATACCTTGGGATTAAATAAGATAGTTATACCGTAGCATCCTATATCCTTTTCCCAACAAAACTCCATCTCAAAATCGTTAACTATTTCTATAGCGCGTGTTCGGATCCAACTAATGTTGTCTAACTAATTGTCTTGAGTATGATTATAGGCAAGGGTGCTTGATATTTGGACCAGTAAATTTGATCGATGTGTAATCACTCAAGCAATCACTAAGACAATCATTCAGACAACATCAGTGGGATTCGAATACGCGCTATAGAGATAGTAAACGTTTTTGAGATGGAGTTTTTGAGGTGGAGTTTCCTTGGGAAAAGGATATCCCTTTTTCACACTATCCGGAATACCTCGGCCCTGTATAGTAAACGTAGTGTGTTTTGAGTAGTCGGGCCGGGATATTCCGGATAGTTTGAAATGGGGATATTATAACAAAATAACTTTAATGGGTTCATTTAACCAGCTGTTTGCGTCCATAAACTTGAAGAGATTCAGCACCAATTTTTGCTTACATTTTCTCATGTCGGTATATTTTATAAATATTTAATTCTTCAAATTGTAAAGAAAATTGATGTATTATCACTGTCAAGTTGACAGTGTCAACCGTTTCCTTTAAAGAAAACTTTAGTCGAAGGGTTAGATTACCGAATATTTGTAAAAAACAATTTTCAATCATGCTCAATTTTGATCTGATGACCTGAATTTGACAGACGAAAAATAAAAATTATACATAATTTTAAAAATGACGTATCCAGGTTTCAAAAATGACGTATTCAGCATTTAACTCGTAGACTCGATTTCCGGCAAGTAGTGACCATTCACCAGTTAATCGCATTTTACGACGCTTAAACCATTAAATGACAAGATCAGTTATAAGGTTATCGGATGAACTGGAAAGACAACTGAGTTTGTGCGTTTTTTTTTGAAAATTTTGACTGTATTACATTATTTACTTTTTGGAAAAATTTTTCAAATCACCAAATAAAACTTTTCATCGTAATCAAAAAAAAATCTAAGACTTTTTTTCCATAACATCAAAGCCCAAAAATGATCACGTGACCGTATATTCAAGATATAAAGTCGGTCAAAATAGTACTGTTATTTTTTCAAAAAATGCTTAAATCACTTTTTGAAATAAGTGAAGATGTTCTTTAGGTGTTTTTAAGATTTTTCACCGTCCAAAAGTCCAAAAAGTCCAAAGAACAATCACGTGACCTTGAAATTAAGAAATATAAGTACACAAATAGTACTCAAATTAGGCCGAAAAAATTTGTGGGCTAATAAACACCTAATTTAAGAGTTTGGAACATGATAATATTTTTCAAAAAGGTCACGTGATCTAATTTTTCAAGAAATGAGGATTTATTTCTGACATATTTCAAACCTTATTTTTGGATTATTTCGTCACATGATTTTATTCAGACTTTGGTGTTATGAGAAAAATGTCTTAATAACGTTTAAAGTTGACCCTGAAACTTTTTGGACGTAATTTGAGTACTTTTTCAAATTACTGTATGTTGGTACTACATGCTTTTTTTGCAAAAGAACTCAAATCACGTGGAAGACCCCTTCAAAGAATCGTAACGAACTTCTAAGACTTTTATTGCATTATAGTATGGCTTTCGGTTTAAATAGAACAATTCAAAAAGTCATAACTTCCAAAATGCTGATTACATAAAAATGCGTTGGCGAATGAGAAGGTGAGAGCAAATCCTTCTTCTGACGAGAAATACGTATTTAACAAAAATTTAAGAGTCATTACTAGAGAATTTTGTAGAAAGCATATAATTAATTTTAGACAGAGCGATAGAAAATCATTTGAAGTTTTATATGAGGTAGTTTCAAATATAAAAATATTATGCTAAGCTATTGAAAAATGTATGTTGATAATGAAACTTTGCTTATAGGGATCGATTTATAAGAAAGTTCACTAGTTGCCGGAAATCGAGTCTGGGTACAGATTCATGTCTAAAGTCTACGAGTTAAAAACAACGTATCAAGTTCTTGAAAACGACATATCCCTTTTTTATGATAATCAGTTTTTAAACGCACATCATTCATTGTGATTTTGTTATTTCGTAAGTGAAATTATTCGTAGAGAAACACGATAAAAATTTTCGAAAGAAGGCTTCGTCATTGATACGATTTTCACGTAATTTTGAAAGCTTTAAAATTGCATCATGATTTGTCCTGATTTCCGGACGAAATTATTTCAAAAAAACGCAGAAAACCTTATGGATCCAGGATCCTTATGAAACTTTTTTGCTTATAAAATTTTATAAAGCACACTCAAAATGTCGCAATTTGACTTGTGGCACGTCCAAATTTCAAATATGAGGACCACGCTTTAAAAACAGAAAATGAAAAATAGTGCTAATCTTAGTAAGGTTTAATGACGTTCATTAACGTTGTTTGGTCTGCACCGTTTCAGATTATTGTTGGAACATTTTTCCTCTACCAAGAAATCGGTGTCGCAAGTTTGGCTGGAGTTTTCTCTCTCTTTGGTTTTATTTTTCCTATTAATTTTATTATTGGAAGGCCCGTGGTTTTAAATCAAGCTATTTAACGGATTTCAAAGTCAAAATTAACGCTTTTAAAACCTGAAAAAGAATTCAACGAAAATTGAATATTGAACAAATGAAAATAAAAGATGACAGGATAAAGGTTAGAACTATTTTATTTGAAACTAATGTTTTTAAACTGATGTTCACGAAAATACCAGACTATTTGGTTGAATTGATCTTTTGAATCATAGACTTTAATACTTTGAAATCATCGGTGGCAACGTTTTTTTTCGAATTAATATTTTTGGTGGTAAAAAGCTAGAGAATGAGATGATCTTAAATACAGTGCTTTTCTATAAATCAATAAATTTACATGAAAATAATGATCTGATGTTTAATTCATTTTTAACTTAAATTGTTAGAAAAATTTTCATTTCTTCGAATACCGTAATTAAGTCGAAACTGACTCAATATCGAACAATCACTCGTTCATCAACATCTACATCTGTTTAATCGCGCTTTATTATTGACTTTTGCCTAAAAAGCTCAGTGACGAACAACTTTTGAAAAATTAAGTCAGAACAAAATTGATTGGCTAGGAAATTTTGACGCGCCATTTTCGACAAAAGAATTTCAAAATGTAAACTCGAAAACTTCTAATTTACTTAGTTAACGCTTTATAACTATTTTTTATTTTGGAAAGTATCAAAAAATTAAAAAAAATAATTTAAGATCTAGGCACCATAATATTTAGTTGAATTAACAGTTAAAAAGGGCTTAAAAAATACTCCTATCGTTAAAATGATTTTTCGAAACGCTGGAAGAATTATACGGTGTGCAGTATACGGTATACCGTGCAGTAACTGTATACCGTATATGCCTTTATGCAGTATCGTTTGTCAATTATCGTCACCTTTTTTCTTTAACTGAAACTTTTATCGGTCATAAATATAAACTAATCTATAACACAAACTCTTCTCCCGTTGATCCGTAGGTAACCAATCAAATTTTTAACATGCGGAATACGATAGCCTACACATTTGCGCTGAAGTTCCGGGTTATTTAAAATGCATCAAGAGCATTTTTAATTTTCTTGGATTTTAACAGATTCACGTTCCCCAATAACTGAGGAAATATTCAATATTACCTTAACTCCCACAGTCTTTTTACGGTCACGCGTGACCATGACCCGTTTAATCGCAATTTAGGACCCTTAATCATTCATTATGAAACATTTACAAAAAAATAGATCGACTATTTAAATAATTGACGTTTGTGGGTTTTTTTCAAGAAATTTTTACTGTATTACAGTACTCATTTTTTGCAAAAAAAAATTAAATCATCAAATAAAAGACTAAGAGCAGAATCAAAAAAAAATTCTAAGACTTTTTTTTATTACACCATAGCCCGAAAATGATAATAAGGTTGGCAAAAATAGAACTGGTTTTTTTTTAAATTACTAAAATCAATCTTTGGAAAAAATGAACTGGTTCTTTTAAAATTTTTAAGACTTTTTCTCCAATACACCAAAGACCAAAAACGATCACGTGACCTTTAAATCAAGAAATAAGGTTTCGGGTCAAGTACATAAATAGTAGTCAGATTTAGCCGAAATTTTTTTTGGGTAATAAACACCTAATTTAAGAGTTTTGAACATAATGATATCTTCCAAAAAGGTCACGTGATCTTATTTTTTGAGAAATAAGGATATATAGATGATATATTTCAGACCTTATTTTTGAATAATTTCGTCACGTGATTTAATTTGGACTGTACCGTAATGAGAAAAATGTCTTGAAAATGTTCTTGAAAATACCGTATATTGTTTACCGTATATCAAATTACCGTCAAAAAACCGGAAGAGCCGACTTTCTCTTGAAAATATTAGCAACTATGGGTCAATTATGTACTAAAAGGTCGCCTGAGAGCAACAATCTCCTTGTTAAATCTCAAAATTTTGACTATTTTTTGATCTCTAGTAACCGTTCAGTACATAATTCACCCATAGTTGCTAATATTATCATTAGAAAATCGACCTCTCCAATTCTTTTGAGGTTACTTACAAGCTCATACGATGAACTTGAAATTGGCCTGGAACTTTGTCATTCAAAATAGTTCTTTTTTATTTTGAAGGAGCTGATTTTGTAAAAATTGTTCCGGATTGTAGGAGTTAAATACAGAAAACTATTAAATTTGTCAAGAAATCACCACACCAGAAATAATCGGAATTCTTAATTGTGTGCAATTTCACACAATTTATCCTTTTAAATATGTTAATATAAGGATTGTGTGAATGTTAATTTGTGTTTATGTTCAAAAATCTAATTTATTTACAGGTGACGAACGAAGTGCTTGGTGGAATCAAAGTGATCAAGCTCTACGGCTGGGAAGATCCATTCGAGTCTAAGGAAACGAGTTGACATAAAATTTCAGTTTAGGAATTTTGTGCTTATCCAATTGATGCGAATTAAACCTTTAAATTAAGACTTCAGAATATAAAGTTAATAACTTAATTCAGCAGGAAAATTCTGGAATTTTCATCAAGACTGCTGATTTTGATTCGGACAACTTTTTTTCATTTTCATTCAGGCTTTCTAATTCGTAAAAATTTCAGGTTTTTCGAAATTTAAAAGGCTGATTCCAAAGTATATTGTCAAACATTCATCATAAATTTTAAGTCTTTGAAACTTCACAAATTTGAATGCACAATGGACTGACTTCAGCTTAATATATTAAATTGAATGCATTCAAAATTTAACAAAATGTTTTGAATGATTACTTGTACTTTAAGCAAACTTGTTTGCAAATGTCAAACGCACGTTACGACCTTAATTATCAATATTTTAATATTTATTTGAAACTTGACGTTTCGGTGGTTTATTTTCATTCTCAAAAGTAAATTGTTTTTCGAAAATACATTCAGAACTGAACTTCAGCAATATTTAGAAATGCACAAAAAAGTTAATAACATGGGTAAAACGAGCTGAGTAAGTAATTATTAATGATAAGATCATTTACTTAGCTGTCCATCAATTTTGGAAATGATTTTCGGTAGTGCGTTTTTTCGATAATATTAAACTGAAATAAAAGACATTTTTTCATACAGCATAGTCCAACAAACATCACGTGACCGTATAATTAAAAAAGAAGGTTTGCCAAAAAAGTACTATTTTGTACGAAGTACTTGAATGCCGTCAATATTATTTGAGGAAAAAAATGATAAGATTGGATTATTAAGATTCAGTCACTTGATATTTTCGGCTTTAATGTGATAAGAATAAGCAGTTTATAATATTTTTTTTGAACATAATCAGATATTTCTAATAAAACAACGGATTCGTGTATTGCAATTTAAATAAAACAATTTGTGCTTTTTTGATCGATACTAACCGTTTTTTATAGATTTATTATAGATAAATGATAGTTTTTGAAAATTGGTGAGTTTCGATAGCATTTCTGATAGCATTTGTGATATCGGTAGTGTAGTAGGGCCTGTCCGCCTCGCGAGTGTTAAGGTGGTCTGTGTTCGTTGAAAAACGCCTTCCTTGAATAATAATTGAGTGAATTGAGCTTGAGGTGTGAAAATAACTTCTATGGCATAACATATTTTTGAGGAACAGGTACAAAAAAGTTAACACAGATAATTTTAAAGACTCGTTGTGAAATGAAAACTATACATGTATAATGTAATTGGTGATGAAGAGAAATAACGTTAAAATTTTATCATTATTTCTTCGGGGTTTTTAGTTTATCCAGATCATCATGCAGCTGTTTAATTAATATTTTATCAGCCGAAATATCGAATCGTAGCTCACGGTTGATTTTTTGATAATTTAAATTTTGGATTTTTAGCATTTGCATCTTTTTTGGCAGGTAAATTTTGAAATTTTCATCCGAAGAATTTTGAGTTCATTCTCTTTCCGCTTTAATTTTGAAATTGCTCTTTCTTGTTCTTTTTGCTCAAAGTTAACATTTGCGGTCAACCTTATATTTTTTTGTCTATAATTTCCCAATATTCTTCGCAATCCAATATTTTCATTTTCCGAAACTGTTTTTTCAAAATCGTTGTCGTCATCAAATCCGTTGCTAACCTGAAGGCAGGTGTCCAAGCTTTAATCAAAATTATTTTTGCACCTCAAGCTAAACTCCTCAGTAAGGTTACCAGACTACCGCTATCACAAAACCATCTCCCCCTGATGATAAGGCAAAATTGTTCTATTTAAAAAATATAATCTTTTTGGTGATGCTGCGTATCCCCAAAACGATTATATTGTATAAAATAACAGTAGAAACCATTCAGTGGCGCAACAGTTAATTGATCAATTTTAGGATCAGAACTAATATTTAGGAAAAAATATATAAACCCAAAGATGCGAATTTTCAAATAAGTAGTTGTGTTAACAAGAAAAACAAAATAGGCATTTAATCAAGATATCATGATTTCAAAATTCAAAAATTTTCGAAACTCGGTCATCTTCGTTTTTTGAACGTATCCAGAGTTAAAACGTTTCTTGCTATTGCATGATACAATTTGTATCTGAAATTACGTTTCCGTTGGAAGTAACCTCAAAAGAAAAGTTGGATATTATTGTTTTTATGATGGAATTGACGTCATATCGTGGCAATGTTTTCAATTAAAACTATATTTTGCAAGATTTCCTGACGGAAATTCCATAAAAATAGTTTGTCGGAAAATAGCAATCGGAAATTAAATTCAGATTGTCGAATTCTGGAACAAAATCTATGTCAGCGATTTTTAATTTTTTTTCTCTGCCTTCAACAAATGTCAAAGTTTCCAGATAATTTAGAAATGATAAAATAAGAAAGACGCGTCGTTTCGGATTTTCTCGACGTTTCTGATTTTATTTACATTTGCCCTTGTAAGCACAGAGCACAATTTGGCTCAAGTATACTTAAATCATACAAAAAAGGGAAAAACGGGATCGTAGAACCTTTTCTTTCAAACAAATTATAAAGAATTTTGATTCGGTTCCAAGAAAATAATTGATTTTTTTCGAATGTTTGGTTCCAGTATTACGGGGAGTTGATTTCTTAGGATTTTTCGCCTATGTTTCATTTCCAGAAAAATTATTTCGGAACTAGACATTAAATACAAATGAGAGATTAGCCCGTTTTTAGAAAAGCGTTTTGTGCATGCATTACAGTTTAAAATAAATTTTATTGGTATGTAGGAGCAGTTATTTTTTTGGAAGTGAAATTTCTAAATTTTTCAACTTCAAGTATCCCATGAAAAAATTAAATAATTATAAAAGTGAATTTAAGCAGCAATCAAAAATTGTCCACAGTTGTACTTCATAACCATATTTTATACAATATAATCGTTTTGGGGATGCGCACATCACCAAAAAGATTATTTTATAAATAGAACAATTTTGCCTTATCATCAGGGGGAATGATTTTGTAATAGCGGTAGTCTGGTAACCTTCCTTGAGTTATTCTCGGGAAAAATTGGGGAGTTCAGCTTGCGGTGCAAAAATAATTTGATTAAAGCTTGGACACCTGCCTTCAGGTTAGCAACTTTAACATTAAGCTCTAAATTCCTCGGTGAATGTAATATGGAAATTAAACAGTCACACTTAATTTCGTACTATTAATTTTTGAAAATTGGGGAAAAAGAAAGATATTATGTCCATAAATATTTCAAAAAAGATTTTAAAAGAGAAGCAAAAATTGCCGTCGTACTGCAAAACTATATTATGCCATAGAAGTTTATTTTCACACCTCAAGCTTATTTCACTCAATTCTTATTAAGGAAAGCGTTTTGTACGTACGCTCTACCAGACATCCTAACACAGACCACCCTGACACTCGCGAGCGGACAGGCCCCATTACACTGCCGCTATCACAAATGCTATCAGCTCCTGACCAGGTGTTGTTTCAAAAGAAACTCACCAATTTTCAAAAAGTATTATTTATCTATAATAAATCTCTGAAAACGGTTACTATCGATCAAAAAAGCACAAATTGTTTATTTACTTAAAAATAATAAAAAAGTGTTATAATCTGCTTTTATGGAAAAAATAAGCATTTTTTTAAAAATTATGATTTTTCCATCAAATTTTTTGACTTATTATAAATTACTTTTGAAAATTTATGAGATATAAATCAAAGCGGACAAAACTGTGACGTACGTCAGATACTTGTGCATCGTTTCCGACAAAAAGACCACTGTGACCGTGTATTACGTGATATGATATACATTGCTTTTCTCACTATATTTTCTCGAACAGAAAATAAAAATTCTAGAATATAAAATGTTGGATGGAAAAATATGACCTTCAACTTCCTTATGCAGAAAAAATTAAATTCCAACTGTCTCAAGCTTTTTGTAATCAACGTTTAAAGTAGAGCCACAATTGTCGCTCTGGTGCTTTGGCGGAACTTTTTATATGCTCACAAGGGTCAAAGTTCAAATTACAGAGACAAAACTTAATAGTTTGATCTTGAAAAGTTCTAGAAGTTTTTTCAGATACAATATAAATTTTATATTCCAAGCGAACTTTCACGACAAAAATAATACACTTTATTTTTGCACGACAATTTTTAAGGCAAGATTAATACTATATAGAAATATAGAAATTAAGAACTTTTCTAAACATTTCAAGACAATAATGAATTGTATTTGTCTTAGAGGTTGACGAAATAAACCGCGTTAAAGCAGAAATTCGAAAGAAACCATTTTTATTCACTTTCAAATAACTACTCAGTAGTTACTATTGGATACGAATTTTGAGGATTTTTTTTTGATATTTTTTCAATGTAAATAAACAAATTATTGCATTTTATTGCATAAACAATTAATTGCATTTGGCACAACCTTTTTTATAGGTGATTTGGTTTACCCTTTATAATGACAGCTTTGATTTTGCCCTGCGGTCCTTAGGTTTTGCTGCAATATTTTCAAAAAATTTCGAAACTGCCGAATATTAAATGTTCAGAAGTTATTTAACAATAATATAAATTGATTTCGGCCTTGATCTTAACTTAATTTGTCCTCACATTGGAACACTCAAGAATATAAAGCTTAGGTTTTTGGTCATATTTTGTCAATATTGTCTTTATAAAGAGTGTTACTATAAAGGCAAACAACAGCACATGATTTATGGACAACATTTTATTTAAAAAAGGGTCCTTTGGTCGTTTGCCACTTTTCCAGCCAGCTTTTTTATTTAATTCGGCTTATGAAAACGACTCATCCGATTAAGTTTTTCGATAGCTCAAACTGAGAACTAATATCTTGTGAATAATACAATTATAAGAAATTTGTCACAATGAGACTTTTTTTGTTTTTTTACTGGGATTACTTAAATTTCTTAATTATCAGTTTTGATTTAAAAAATGGAAATAATGCCTCGATTTAAACCTTTTTTTTTCAATTTTTTTTTAAATATTTTGCTTAGTTTGAGCTATCTAAGAACTTAATGGGATAAGTCGTTTTCGAAACCCGAATTATATTAAAATTTTTGCTGAAAAGTGGCAAAAAACGACCAGAGGACCCTGTAATTTATATCATTCAACTAAGTTATCACATAATATAAGTTTGAATTATATATCTTCTTTCCACACTATGCGGAAGATTTGGGCCGTGTGTAGTTAGCGGAGTGTGTAATAACATGGAAATATTAATTTATTCGCGTTGAATTTTCAATTTTAATTCAAATTTTTAAATGATTCGAAATTTGAAAGTTAAATCTCATGTGTTGGTGCATAGAAGCTTTAAAAAATATCATGTTCAACATAATTCAAAAGTGCTACCAAAACATTGAGAAGTTAAAAAATTAACCCTCTAAACTAAGTTGTTTGGTCGAATAAAGATTTCTAATTTGTGTCAAAACTCGAACCTAGATCGCTGCAATTCGACAGAAAGAATTGGCTAATATGAGAACATCCGCAATAGTAGACACAATCGGTTCCATGACTTGGAATATGGCGCCTGTTTTGGTCACTTTTATCTCTTTTATGGTTTATATTCTCATAGATGAAAATAATGTTCTATCGATCGAAAAGATTTTCGTGTGTTTAGTGAGGGGTTAAATTCAGAAATAAAGAAAAAAGCTTGTTGGTCTACACAGCAAGCAAATTGCACGCACTTTGACATTGCCATAAATGTCTCAATTATCATATTTTGATCGAGAGCCCTCAGTTGACATATCGTGACTATTTGAATGATTAAAACAACCCGAAATACTAGCATCCAATCAAAACTCCGATCAAAAATTGAGCTTATAAAATCCGTAGCTTTCCATTTGCCAGCCATTTCGATTGTAGGAGCGGTGAGGCAGACAAGAGCACAGTAGAGACCGCAATAAAAACCGCGCGAGTCTGATTATGTGTGGTAGGTGGAGTGACACAGTAATAGGTTAGCTATTTTAAAGATAATCGAATTTACACTTTATTTTTTCAGAATTATTTTTTCTGGGATCGTTATCTGAATTGAATTTTTTTCGAAAAAATCTATCATTTCACCCGATTCGAAGTTACCGAAGAGACATCCGTTCGATGCAATTCATTTAATTTTAATATAAAATTAGAAGCAATGTCATGTTCAGGAAAATTTCTTCCTGGATTACATTTCAAAGTGCTTCAAAGTCAAAAACAGGAATTTGAAACTTTTTTACCCTTAGTTAGTTCTCTTTGGAATAATTCAATTTCCAATTGTTATGTTACCCGTTGTTGTTAACTGGACTATCAGAGCATCCGTTTCTATGGGAAGAATTCAAAGTTATCTCTCTTCTACCAAACTGGATAACATCGAAGGTCAACATGATAGCAAAGTTTGGATGAAGGCTTGGGTTTTTTGCTGAGTTTCGGAATGAACACACAAAAAAACTTGTATAAAATATCCTTTTCTCAACCTAAGTCAATCTTAAAAATGCTTGTTATCTCTAAAGGGCGTGTTCGAATCCCACTTATGTTTCTTAGTGACAGTCTTAGCAATTGCTTGAGTGATCACACACCAATCAACTTTGGCGGTCCCAATATCAAGCACCTTTGGCAATGATCATACTAAAAACAATCACTGAGACAACAGTAGTGTGATTCGAACACGCGCTATAGAGATAGTTAGCATTTTTAAGATTGACTTAGGTTGTGAAAAGAATATAATTTATAAGATTATTGAGTTTAAATTTAGTATTTGATATGATTTTAGACATAGAATTGGCTATACAAATTATGCACCAAAAAAATAATTTCTGTCAATTCAGAGTAAAAATGCATAAAAAAACTATTATTTGAGAAATTTTCCACATCTGGTCACCAGATGCTTGTGGTCAAATGATGCCGTTTTAAAATTTCTATTTTGAAATTCATTGCAGTTTTTGATATCAAAAATAAATAAACCATAGAACCAAGTAAAAATATAAATAAAAAAAATCGAAAATTTCTTAGGCGGATTTTGGGATTTTTTTCGAAAATTTTGGTCAAAATTGTGTTTGGAAATTTTGAAACTGTTTCAAAAACTGAATATCATAAATAACCTAAAATTAACATTGAGATTAACTTTTAAATTTCGCGACGTAATTTCTCGGATAATTTCATAATGATAATTTCACGTGCGCAACACTTTACTGTTTAGTCTATAAATAAATAATGCAACTTTGTTATGCAACTATGTATGTTAATTTTTCAGTTTAAATTTTTTCTTGACATTTTTTTTAGGTTCTTCTTTTTTTAATCGTTTTTCATAACCACGTACTTGTAAAATATTTGATAAAATTAGAACATTTTTTTGCTTTGTAAGCTAGATACTTAATTCATGACCACTGTGACCATAATACAACTTTATTTAACCTAATTTTTTAAGCCTCCTTCAGCTTTTGAAATGAAACTTAACAAATTGATCAAATAATTAGGTCTCTTGAGTTTTTATCAAGTTATGAAAGTTCAGAACTTCGACTCCGGATGACATAAAATATATGGAAATACAATTTCAGACTGACTTCGTATTAAATATTTGATTCGTATTTCCAAAAGATGTTGATATCAAATGCGTAGAAATTATATGCCTTTAAATTGTTTTAAAATTGATATCAAATGTCTTGAAAATTAGGGCGTTCGTAAAAAAGTGTCAAACGCGAACATAATAATGAGTGAAAAATCTCTTCAAAGACAGAAAATGCGAGTTTTACTTGGGGTGATAAAGATTCAGAGCCAAATCTTCACAATATGAATATCGAAGTAAAAGGAAGGAGAATTAATTGCTATCGTTGGAACAGTAGGAAGTGGCAAATCATCCCTTATTCATGCACTTCTAGGTTTAAAATTGAAGAAAAATTAATTTACAACGAAATATGGATCACGGGGCTTCCTGGGCATTTTTTCCACTCTTTTAGCCAACATTTTTATCTAATTCGAATCAGATTATTTTCAGTACCGATACGATCTGATCCAAAACGATTTTTTCGATGACTTTATCGATAAATATACGATTTAATTTGTCATACAGTAGAAAATAAGATGTGTACCCAATGTGTTGTAGCTTTTGGGGTGTTCCCCGAGGAGATTCACGCTTAACCGAATTATCGAATTATTTATCGAATTTATCGAATTATCGAAAAAACCAATCAGAGCGCGACTTGGTTAGTTTATTTAAGGGGCGTTTCAATCTCCCCGGAGAAAACCCCAAAAGCTAAAACACATTCGGTAGAATAAGTTGTTGGAGAAAATAAGATTTTAAATTGCATTTGTTGTCAGTTTGTTTCGCGGAAGGTCACTTCGAAAAATATCATGAGAAGAAAACTATTTGATGTTACATTCGATATGTAAAAGAATGTGACCAAAATTAGGCTTGCCAAGGCTTTTTCAAAAATAAACCGAAAGTCCTGAAATTCTAACATAAGTTTTCTTAAAATTGCGAAAAAACCTCAAAATTTCAAAAATTTAAACCATAAAATTTCCAATGTTTGCGGTCAATTTCAGAAAATTTGCGGTTCGATTATAAAACTTACAAAATTAACTGTCAATTTTCTAAAAACTGTGCCCAAACCATAAAATTTCAAACATGATTTGCGGTCAATTTTTTTAAAATTCCGGTCTAACCATTAAATTTTCAAAATTGCGCTCAAACCATAAAATTTCCAAAGTTTGCGGTCTTATCATAAAATTTCAAAATTTGCAGTCAATTTTCTAAAATTTGCGGTCCGACGATAAAATGTCAAATGTTTGCGGTCAATATTATAAAAATTGCGGTCAAACTTCATTTTTGAAAATTTCATTTCCTTATTTACTTTTCCGATAAGTATCGACCTTTCTGATATAGTTCGATTTTCGATACGTATCTATTTTTCCGATATGGTTTGACTGCCCCTAAATTTTAATCATATTGGATCGGATCGTATTTGGAAAAAACGATACCATCCAATCCGATCAAATAATTCCAATACGATCCAATCATGTTTTGCCGATCCCTGGTTGAGATAGCTAAAAATGATCACACATATTTGAAGAAAAATAAACAAAGAAAGTTACGAAAAATACTGTGTTTCCATGATTTTTTCAAAAACCCATGATCAATCTCGTTCGAAAAATGTCCAATTCCGACTTTTTAATTGTCAGATTTTGGAATAAATTTTGGCATTTGAGCGATCATTTAACTCTATCCGGTCAGTGGTTTTCATATCCGACATGTAAACGATGTGAACACCCTATTTGCTACTGAGCGGCACTTTGTTTTGGCAAGGGGCCTTGCATTTTTGCGGTGATTTGTTAACATTTCGATAAAATTTTTTGCTTTATCGTTAACTCACATTTACTTTATAGGGTCGATGAGAAAAACATCTGGAAAACATTCAGTATCTGGATCGCTTGCATACGTACCACAAGAAGCTTGGATCCGAAATGCAACAGTTCGAAACAACGTACTTTTTGGAACTCCGTTCAATAAAGATCTTTATGAAAAAGTACTACAGTTTTGTGATCAATTTTTTGAATTTGAATTTTGTGCGTAAACCATGTTTTCCTTATTTCACCAGTTTTTCAGATATTATCTAGATTCTAGATAAAACTCTTCAAATATTTTAACTTTCCCGATCGTTTTTGTGGAACTATTTTATAGTAAAGTTTTGAAAAAGTAAGACCGGATATATTTCTAAAAACTTTTTTCAGTATTATTCTGGATTAATGGAGAAAAACGAGAGTTAAAATCGCCTCTAACTTTTTCTAGACTATCGCGGCCTATCACTACCTGAGAACTAAACACTAGGCTCCAAATTCTTCACATAAATTACTGATTTGAAATAAGGAATAAAAGAGAATAAATTTGAGACGTTAAACGAAAACCATGGTTTCTGATTTCGGCCCTTTTTAGGGTTGATTTCTTAACACACCTGGGACAGATTAAAAACGGAGCGAAGCTGAATAATTTTAAAAATGATTAAATCGACCTTTGGCCGCAATAAAAAGTCGCTGCGTGTGGTCGATTTGTTACGGGATCGTATTACTGGCTTAAACCAAACGGTTAAAAGCAGTTTTGGGGAATCACTCAACTCCATTAATAATTTTTACTTATTTAATTCGGGTAGGAGCGCAGGCAAAGATGGCGCAGGCGCCCGTACGGTTAGGTAGGACCTAGGCTGTCACCTGTCGAGGCCAAAATCGAGACTAAGAGCGGTTAAAAAATCCGAGGTGGTCATTCCTGATAATTTTCCGTGAAAAAATCAAAAAAATTTTTGAAAATTTTCGAAAATTTTTCGAGTTTTTTTTTTTAAATTTTTCGAGATTTTCAAATAACCGGAAATGACCTAATATGGTAATTAAACGAAAAAGAAAATAATTCTAAAATTTTTGGCTGAAAAATAAATTTTGATTAATGTTGTCTTTTCTTTCAATTTTAGATTTTAAAATCTCATTTTTTTTGATGAGTCATTGTATCAGATGCTGAACCAGAAATTGTCGGTGGAATTTGTTGCACACTCAGGATTCGATTAAAGAGGTCATAATCTACCCCCATGTAAATTAGCCCAAAGTCATAAGCCAATTTTTTGCTTCAAATTAACTAAGCAACAAGTTGGATACAATTTTTTTTTTTAATTCTCAACTTTTTTCTCGGTGAAATCGACCGGTGACAGCCTAGTAGGACCAAATAAAAAATTGCAAATAATCAGCTTAGGGTTAAAAATTTAGAATTGATAAAATATTATGTATTATCAAAGGTGTCAAAATATTAATGATTAATATAATTGAGCTAAGAAAACTATTTCTCGGATCGCGGGTTGGCAAAAAACCTAAGGCCCTCATAATGTGACTAAACAACCCGCCTACGCGTCGCGAACTTGCTATCGACAATCTTAAAAGTCGAGTAAAATCGTCTAATCAAAATTACTACGTTTCCCAACTAAAAACAAATCTGTAATTTCGGGTTTGAGCACAAATCAAGGTTGGAAATGACGATGTTTTTGTTTAGATTCAAATTCATTCCCAAGCAAAAAATATGTCTAACGACGCGAGACCACTTATAAACCCATTTTTTGCTTTCAAAAGTCTTTGGAGTGTATCCTTTTAATGGTCGGTTAGGCGCATAATATTTCCGTTTTTAACCAAATTGACCACTAAATATAGCTGACCGGAATGGATAAAGACATGCATCAATTTCAATTTGGAGATCAGACCATTATTGGCGAAAAGGTTTGTTTTAGAAATAAAATGAGATTAAATTTGTCGGTGAAAATAATCAATTGGTGAAAAACCCTATCTTTTGCGGTAAATTTCAGGGATTTGTACAGAAAACTTTTCTGGTGGACTTTTTTCTAAAATGTTTCTATTTTGCCATAAAAAGTTCGTAAGCGAAAATCAGCAGTGCAGGACTTGGTACTTTAATTGGTACTTAAAGTAAAATAGACGATGTTTTTTTCAGATTTTTGCATTGAAACAAATTGATTAAAAATAAAGGCAAATTTTTTTTGTTTCGAATCGAAACTCTCCAACCTAAACTATCGAGTAAAATTTTTATCGCACATGTTTTTAATTTACATTGGTTGACTATTGACGGCGCGCCGCGGCGTGAACTTCACGCCCACGCAGTTTTTCACATCTGAAAAAGTTGCCCAAAAATGCGCACTTCTATTTTTTGGAAGGATATTCGAAATAAGTCTAAATAAACAGTAATATCATGAACTCTCGGATAAATAATTCGACAAGATTCATCAAAATTTGAAATCTTTAAAATTACAAAAAATGATCAGAAACAAAATTCGGCCAACTTAAGGGGGTACCCCTCGTGGGAAATGCCGTTTTCATGGTTTTTGAGGGAAAATATCTGGGAATTTATTTTTCGATTTTATGAACCACAAGAAACGCATGCAGGTCGTGTACTATCGTTTTGATCCTGGATTTTTTAGTCACAATACTGGAACATATAATATGTTCCAGTATTGTGACTTAAAAATCCAGGATAAAAACGATAGTACAGGACCTGCATGCGTTTCTTGTGGTTCATAAAATCGTAAAATAATTTTTCTACCCCCAAAACTCACGAAAAAATAGGCTTTTTGCTACAAAATATATTATAATATGAATGAACAGCTGATGATCCCGCGGAGGGCGTGTACTATCGAAACCTAAATTTTTATGTTTTTTCTCTTCGAAAGCTGTCTTTACATTTTTCAAAATCAAGAAATTTTGGTGAAAATAAATCAATAAAAAATGATGAAAAAGTATGTTCCTGGCTAAGTATGGAGGTAAAAATACTACCAGTCATCTTCAAATTGTCCATATTTTCAGAAAAAAATAGTCAAAATTAAATCTGGAAAATTTGTTGGTTCAGCCTCATTTCATGAGGGGTACCCCCTTTTAAGGGGATTTTCCATGCTGAAAAGGCTTTTTCGAAGGCTCATAACTTTTTATTCCTTCATAACAATCTCATTAAAATCTCAGGAATAGTAATTCGTAATCTCTGGAACACATTTTACTTCTGACTTTTTTCATAGCATGTTCGACCAACCGGTAAATTGGGTTAATCGCGAGCAAATTTTTTTTTTTGAAAGTACTATTTCTTTTCCGCCTTATTTCAAAACAACGACATTTTCGGAATGTAACAAGCCCAAGAGGTGGTGAACAAGATGTTGTAAGCATTTTTTGAATTTCGCTGTAAATCGACAAAAGTGCGCGAAATCGAAAATTATGAATATGAAAGAGAGAATGAGACAATTCAAATGCCACCAAAAGATTCCTTCAGTACGGTTCGCTGGAAACGATATTAGCAACTATGGTCTGATTTTGAACAGAAACGGTGCTAGAGATTAAAAAATAATTTTGATAAAAAAGTTTATTTATTTTCTAGAATCCGCTGTGTTATACCGTATACGACTCTGATTCGACATTTTCTCGGTTAAATATACTGAAAACGAACAGCTTATGAGAAAAAACGCTAATTTGTAAATCTATCTTTAATCTTGCGAAAATGTGTAACACAAATTATTTTTGACCATTACACCAATAGGTACAGTATCCAAACTGCAAAATCTATCTCCTCTCAGGTTTTATCTTGAAAGAAATCTCAATTTTAACATAACCTGTATAATTAGTATTCAAAACTTCTATGGAGCGTTTTTGTCAATAAGTGCTATATTATTTCTAGAATTTGCAATAAACCACCGTTTTCTGGACTTTGTTCATCGAAAAATCTATCTCCTCCTAGGTTATATTTGAAAATTTACTCAAATTTCTGCAAAAGGTAGTTCAAAACAAATTTAAACTTCTATGGAGCGTTATTGTTTAATTTCGACCCAAAACTCAAAATATGAAATTTTCAAGGTCACGTAAAAAATTTCCGAAAAAAAATGTGCTTCGATTTTTTGGAAATTAGACTCAAAAGAAAGCGAGTGAAACACTGATGAGAAAGTTGGCCAACGTCAAGTCGATATTTTGAAGTTTTACTGGTCAAATTCGATCAAACGATATTTTTTTAACTTCATCTTTTAAAGAATACTTTGAAAAAGATCGAAAAAATGCGAAAATTTCGAATTTTTTGATGATTGGGTTCTTAGTACACTTAATTATCACCCCGTATCAATTTGGAGTATTTTTAATGCCCCTCAAGCCCCTATTAAATCAGAGTCGTATATCCCCTTAAATCCACATCTAATTTTTTTAAAATGAAGTCACAATTTGAAAACTTTGTTAAATTTATGAAGAGCACAGAGTCAAAGTTACTCCAAAATGCGTCAAATTAAATACTTTACCAAACTGAATCAAAAATTGTTTAAAAAAGTCCATTTTTGAAAATTTATTCTTGACAGATAACATTTTGGGTTCATTTTATTTTCCGGTTAATTCAATGAATTTGATACAGTGAACTTTGGCGATAGGTCTATTATATTGACTTCATACGTATTTAAAAGGCGTAAAAACTCAGCAATTATTCAAAAAGTCAATAAATTTATTTGAAGTTTTCAGTTAAACGTTTTACTAACACGCAACAGCGTTGACTTAAAACAATTATTTTAATTAGTCCTCACTAAAAACAAATATTCTTCCAGAATTTATAAATTTTAAAAAACAGGAAAATCGCTTTTACTTTCGAAATTCGTCCATTGTTTACGACAGAAAAATACAGTTGGAACTTCTAAGGTACTTCTAAAGTACAAATATTTATTTTTCAGTCGGAGGATGTGCGTTAGTGCCATTTCCCGATATTTTAGAAAGACATTTTTTTTCTCATTTTTTACGTTAAAAATCATTTTTTACGTTAAAAATCAAGTGTGATAAAAATAAAAAATATAATTATTTTAAGGACCATGATAGGGTGTCTGCAGTCGAGCAAAATTTTGAGATCACATATTTTCAAAACCTACATTTTACGTAGAATTTTACAGGGATGACGAAAATGAGCTTAATTCTGAAGAAAATTATCACATCTGAATTCTGATTAGTTTAAATTTAAACCAATCAGGATCCCGGAAAATTTTGAGCTGGGTCTGACTGCGGACACACTAGACCATGATAAAATTGCTTGAAAGTATAATATACTGTGTACAAAAGGATTAAAATAATTTAGATGGATTGCTCTATCTTTACGATTCCAATTTCCCTTTGTATTTGAAAAAATTATATTATTTTTGGATACCTAGTTTGAAGGAAATTGTCCGATTCCAGAAATTGAAAATGTATAATTAAATTTTTTGTTAAAATTTGATCAAATGGGTAAAATGTAGTCATTTTCTTTCATATTTTTGCCCTTTTAAATCTGCCCAAGTTTTTTTTCCGGTTTTTTCTTGAGATCGACAATTTAAAATAAAAATTTTGCCAGCTGTGCATCCTAATAGACTGTAATCAGTATACTCGAAATTTCATTCGAGAGGTAAAAATTGGTCATAGTTTTCAATTAACGTTTATACAGTTTTTACTTTGGAATGACTGAAAAATCTAATTAGCATAACTCGACCATCAACTACAATCAGATTTATTTTCTCTCTTAAAATTGTTCTTTTTTATAGGGTGTGGCGCTATCGGGTGGTCAACGGCAACGTGTGTCTATTGCTCGTTCCATTTATTCGACTTATTACCAAGTTCAATCAACTATTTACCTGTTTGACGATCCATTGTCAGGAAGGGGTCATTATAGATCATTTAATACTCATATGTCGGTCGAAAATATTCAAAAATGCTAATTTCGGAACCAATGTTTAGGAATATCAAATTTTAAATATATTTTTTTAAATCTATTGATTTATTTATGTTGATTAATGATGTTTTTAGTAAAAATTATTGTAAAAATTTATTTATTTTCTACATTAGAGTACTGTACATTAGAGTTAAAAGTCCCACTACTTTTTTAAAAGTTTGCTATTTGCCTATAAAGACGATGTTTGTAAATGTATGTCAAAATTTAGGGCTCTAGTGGACTACCTGGATGTTTCCATTTTGTCTAAAAACGAACATTTAAACGAAGAGTTTCCCACACTACTATAAGAACAGACATTATTCTTGTTTTTTGCCGGGTAACGCCTATAAGGACGCACTCTCGAAATCTGACCGTCCTTATAGAGGCACTTTGCAGTATTTTATCACGTTTTTCAGTAAATTGCAATTTTTGAATCGGATCGTCCTTATTGAGGCAGTTTTCAGTATTTTTTACGTTTTTTCGTAAAATTGCTACTTTTAAATTTCACTGGATATATATATTATTATATTATATTATTATTNGTTTTTGCATTTTCTTGGCATATTTCAAAAATTAATATGTACTAGTAGTATTTGTATGCTTCACATAATTTTTCGAAAATTTAGTAAATAAATAATAAATTTGGATTTGAACAACATGTTTGCGTAATCACATGCCTAGAGTTCACTTGATGTCACATGTATAGACTCCTCAAGTCTATCGCAAGATAATTATATCGACGAAAGATGACTATATCGACCAAAGATGACTATGTTTTCGAAAGGTGACTATGTTTTCGAAAGATGACTATGTTCTTCAAAAATGACTATGTTCTCGAAAGATGACTATGTCTCCGAAAATGAAAAATATAAAGAACATATTTAACTTCGCGGTTTATATCTTTCTTTCCACGGTTATTATCGTTTTTTATCAGATTTACAATTTCCAAGATAAGATTTGAGATGATTTTGATTAAAATTTGAATTAAAATTTGAATTGATTTGGAAAAAAAAAAGTTTTTTGAAAAGAACACAATTTTTCACTTTGTTGATAAAAAGAGTTAGGTTAAAACAATAAATTTCGTGAAAAACATACTCAAGAAATTTTCGAATCGAAAAATGGTAATAGTAATTCTAATTTTCGTGTAAATGTTTTATAATTGTTGTTTAATTTAACCACTAGGCTCATAGAGCCATAAAAGTGGCTTTCATTTTTTGAAAAGACGGAAAGGACAAAAATAACGAAATTAAAGTTCAAGTTTAAATCGCCCATAGAGTTTAGCAATTAATTTTGAAAAATGATAGAAATTTTTTTTTGGATGAGCCGTTCGAAATATATTTTATCCTACTTTTTTTTTGGATTTCTCTGAAAATTTTTTCTCATATCAGCTTTATCTCACAATTTATTTTTTAAACAACAAAGTCTTAAATACTCAGTTTTTAGGAATTCGTCTTGACGATCTTTATAAAAAAATAATGTTTCTACTAAATGTGAGACTTTTTTTATTTTTTTTTGTTTGAAAACAGAGACATTGCTAATGAATGAGAAAGCGGGGCCGGAAATATAAGGCGCAGACATATTGTTTACCACTAATTTTATCATTTCAGAGGTGAGAATTATCGTTTCATAGACGAACGAAGGAACATAAGGTTTCACTTAATTTTATTTTACTAGCATCTCATTTATAAAAATCGTATGGTTTTCTGTAGAAAACAGTTCGAGTTAACTTCACTTTTCCCCAGCGGAAATGAAGTGATTAATTTTTTGATTGTCTCATATAATAATTAAAAATGCAAGTCTATCCTAATATCTCAATGATTTCACAAAATTAATTGCTTAATACCTAAACCTTTCCCATAATATGACTTCAAGTCAAGCCAAAAAGTGGCTCTCATGCCTTGGGGAATATCAATACTCTATGAGTCTAGGGGTTAAAGAAATTTATGCGTCAAATAAATAAAACACTTTAAAATTTTAGATGAAGTCGATCTATCTGATAAAAAATAGAAAAAAAAATTCGTAAAATGAAAAAAAATATCGTTTGAAATTAAATTGCAGTAATTTTAACGAATTTTACTTGATAAAATTTTCCGAGCAACAATTTAATGAAAAGTTGTTTAAGACACATTAAAATGGT
>SCLH01000663.1:428776-450389 GCA_004367855.1 Oikopleura vanhoeffeni | reverse complement strand
TAGAATTCCGAAAAAAAGTCTTTCTGGCATACGTATGGAGATTGAAAATACTACATAATTAACTTGAAATTTGTTAAGGGGTGTGGGTGAAGGAAACAAGCCGTTGAATAAAATTTTTGTTTATAATCTTGAAATTCAGCTGAAAGAAAACAATTCCGAAAATACAATTTTTAACATCAGATTGTTATTTTCAAAAATTCGTCTTTGCGGTAAGGCGTGTACGTTACATCACACCAAACAAACAAACCTTCTGCTGGGAAATAATATCAACTGACTCATTTTACGTATAAAAAACCAGAGAATAGCTTTTTCACGAGTTTGGCAACCTATATTGGACAATTATCAAACAAGAAGAATTACAACTTTGTAATGAGAACATATTTTTTACCGGTTTTCAGTACCGCACGTGGAGCCCACTCTTCACCAGAATCAAAAATGTAACTTGCATTATAGAGAAAGGTTAAGTCTCCAGTATTTTTTTCTCATTTATTCTTATCTGCCCGTTACGATCCTTCCAGTCCAAGCTGAGGAGAGGCTATTCCCCAGCAATTCAACATTAATACACCCGCAACCCGCTTAAGGAGTGGGTGTCGCTGATTTGAGCCCTCTCCAAGGTCATTTCCCGCCAAATTAGCAAAAGTGATATTCCAAAACATTTGTTATTAACAAAACCAAACTTCGCGGTAATTTTGAATACTTAACAGTAGTCTGATACAATCCCAACCTACGTCCCGACACCTACGCTTAAAAAGCTATGGAAAAATACACGCAGTTGTACCTACTCCTTCCAAATTTCATCATTGTCTATTATTTTTTTGTGTCAGGCTTCGGAGAAGCTTACGAATAATTATCGTAACAATTTGCTTGCAGCGGACAAAAACGAAGAAAGAAAGCAAAAATTAAAATTTTTTTCTTCTTATACTGTATAAGAATAACTGCATCAGAAAGCACAAGACTTGTTGACAATGAACTTGGGGAGTTTTTTTAAATTTGATTTGGCGTCTCTTGGGGGCCATGTCAACTTTCATTTTGAGCCTATTTGAACAAAAATTAAGAAACCAGAAAAATGCTTCAAAATAATTTTTCCGTCAAAAAAAACACTTTCAAGGCATTTTGGCGCACTTTCATTTAAATCATAAATAAATCAATAATTTTGTTTTCGTTTTTGCTTTTGGCCCGCCTGAAAGCTTAATTTAAAACAAAAGCCTTTGCATTATTTGTGAGGCTTCCTCCGGACCTGACACAAAAAATAATGAAAATGATGAAATGAAGGAGTAGGCACTAACTGCGTGTTTTTAGAGGCTTTTTAAAGCGTAGGTGTCCGGCTAAGTAGGATTGTATCAGAATACTGCTAAGTTAAAATTAACCGCGAAGGTTGGTTCTGTAGTACAAATTTTTGGAATATACCTTTGCTAGTTGGCCAGAAAATGACTTGGAAGAGGCCCAAATCAGCGACCACCCACTCCTTACGTCGTCGTAATTTTGAAAAATCTTGTTTTCTTTAATATCGGTACAAAATTGCATTTTTGTGAAAGAGTTTCATTGAGTTGGCTGTAAAACCGGAAGTTGACATCAAAACAACCGGAAATGATTCCGTTTGAAGAAAAAGGTCCTAATAGAAGTAGTCCTTGCAAATTTCAAAATATGTTTGAAATTTAACCCAGGCGGCTTATGCCTTTCAATTGAAAATAGTCATTTTTGCTACTTTCAGCTAATTTGATTCGAAATTTGCAAGACTCTTCTATAGGAACCTTTTCTTCAAAACGGAATCATTCGGTTGTTTGAGTGTCAACTCCGTTTTACAGCTGGTTCCTGTCACCTGTATCTAATTTTGGTCAATTTAGGACACCAAGGAGTTAAAATTTTGAAATGACATAAGCCAATTTTTTGTCAAATTAACTAAAGGAACAAAAAGAATTAAAATGAAATTGCTCATTTTCGCCTTTCTTCCAGTCAATCCGAAGGTGACACCTTACTACCATCAATTTGCTGGGAGAAAAAACCTTTTAAAACCAAATATATTTGGTGAGATTAATTAAAGTGACATCTATGTTTCAATGTATGTTCGTAAACCTTGAAATGTATAAAAGTGATAAATTTTTCTAGAAAATATTTAACATGAGCCGTTAAATGCATAAAACCTAATCGCTGCTTACTCTCCAATGATCTAACAGGGTGTTAGGTTTTTCCCATTCTTTTTTCCAAACTGGTTACACTGATTCGCGCCGTTTTGAATTGGTTGAATCTGATAAAACTCTTCTGACAACCAATCAAACGGCGGAAATCAAAGTGAACCAGTTTGGAAAGAGGTAACCTTACACCCTGTATTCGTGATATCCACGTATCCAAAAATAAGATAATGCGATATATTGGTCAGAAAAAATCCCTACAATCGAAAGAAGAAAAATATTCATAAAATTCATCTAATCGCCGATAAATAATTTTGAAAATTCCTGCTAGTTAAATAAGCAAAATGTAAATAAATATACGGACTATTTCTCACGACGCTACAGCGATTTTGCTCTTTTCAAATAATCTCGTGAATCTCTAAGCTAAATATGCAACAGAAAGAAAAAATTCTCGCAACCAACTATTTATGCAGAACTGCGCGCCAATATTCATTGATAGGCGAAATATGAAAAAGGGGAAAAACTTAACAATGATAATACTGAAAACTTTCATTTATAGTTATTTTTGCTGTAATATTATTATCGTAATTCGAGACATCCTATGTTCCTAACATTTAAAATAAAATAATTGTTTTTGCCGAAGCAAATCCATATTCTAGAAAACTGGTGATTCCGATAGTAATAAAACTTTTTTAGCTGTGAACAAAATTTCTCGTGTGCTGGATGGTCCGGATACAAGAAAAGAATACCAAATTTGAAGACCGTGGTCGAAATAACTACCTCACCCCAATAATCCCCTAAGGGGGTAGCAGCTCCGTAGGAATGTACCTTTGTAATTCTTTTTAATAATAATACAAAACTGTTCCGGAATTTTTAGAAATCGCCATTTGATAGACCTATCCTTAATCACAAAAATAATTACAGAATAATTTTGGCCTGAACCTGGGACCACCATGCAGCGAGTCTAGAACACATAATCAAAATTTCAAATGTATACTCCCTGAGAGCTCGCATACGATTCACTCACTTGGCATGAACCCACGGAAACACACTAGTCGTATTAATGATGGTTTCAGATTTTGAAATTTAGCTAGTATTTTCTAGAACTCGAAAACCCCAGTAAATACCCAGTAAACCGTAACAATACCGGATAAATAAAATAAAATAATTTCAGCGCCTCCATAATAAGATGCAAAAGTGTAAATATCATGAAGAAAAATTGACAGTAATGTGTGGTCATTCAATTGTGACGGATTGAAAAATGTTATTTCTAGTTTCGTCACAAAAATACTAGCGCCGTGAATACAAGCGGTGACCACTTAAAGCCCCCCGTAAAACTTTGGCCAAAGGGGGTTTAACTGTCAGGGGAGCTTTAAGTGGTCATAGGCGCAAGGGGTTATAAGTGGTCACAGGCCAGGGTTATAACTTAAAGTGGTCAAAAGCTTTTTGGGTCTGATAAAAGTTCCTAAAGAAATGTATCCTCGAGAATGTTTTATTCTAGATATCTGAACTTTAAATTTCGCTTTTTTATACAAAAAAATAATCGAAAAGTGCTTTATTGCCAAGGTATGTATCAAAGCAATACACATCAACCAAAGTAACGTACAGTCCTCGCTCCCTGACTGGTAACAACTCTAACGTTTGACCGCGTTTGACTCACAATGAGAGCACCGAATTTTCACATTTTGACCATAAGGGCTCGAAAGAAGTTCACCACGAACGCGAACCCGAAGAGTCCTTGTGATCCCAATCTTATATCGAAAATTCTCTATGAGTCATTTCCAGAACGCGTCATAACTTGCAGTGTCCAATGACAATACTCGATATTCAACTAATTCAAGAAGCCCGCGATTTCATGGTACCTTTCCAAGTTATTAGCGTGCTGAGAAATACTCAATAGCCTATGTACAATAGAAGAAATTTTCGATATACCTGTCAGAGTGAAAAAACACAAAAATTGCAAAATGACTAGACTGTGAAATCAGCTCCCCTGATTGGCCGACAGGTGCCTGTACACTCACCCGTCGCTTAAAAATCCTATCAATACCAACAACGACATCTCTCAACCTACGAGCCCTAAGATGCAAACTCCCTAACTGGCACACTTTTGGGTCGGATTGTACCAGTTATGAAACGAGACGTAGTTGTTTTCAGTTAACTAAATTCAGTAACAAAAAATATCAAATCAAGATATACGAGCCCACTAATATTTTCCAACTGAGAATCTCAAAAATGTCAAGCTATCATTATTAGCCAAATGTACAAGCGTGCTCAGAAATGTTTAATACACTTTTTCAAAACCCAAATATCCTCAGTGTAATTTTCAGCTGAAAATGAAAAGTTTTTTGGTGAAATGCGATTTTTACAACTTATTTCTGAAAATAATTTAATAAACTCCGAAATGAAGCGTTTCTTCAAAAGTTTATGGTTTAAATTTGAAATTAAATAGATGTAATATTGTCGAAAATTTATTTTTTCCGTACCATTTGAAAATTTGTACTAAATTTCAATTAAAAATATCAAAGTTTTGAAAGGAAAATTATTTAATTAAGTCAATAGCGTTGAAGGAATAAGATAAAAAATTGTCTAAACAAATTTATTTATAGTTAAAAAAAATAACAAAAGGGGGGGGGGTTTAAGTGGTCACCAGTCACCGTAAAGATCAAATATGCCCAAAAAGGGGGTTTTAAGTGGTCAGGGGGGCTTTAACTGGGGGGGGCCTTTAAGTGGTAAACCGCGGTATATACGAATTAATTTTTATAACGATTTATAAGTACATTTCGAGAGATAATTTTAATTGTCAATTTCTCAACAACTCTTAAGGCGCTCAAGTTTGAAGTGGGTTAAAATTGACACTTTGCGAAACTTTCTGAATTTGTTTTGGAATTTAATTTTTCCAAAATTGCATTATTTCGAAGTTTTCAAGGACAATTCAAAAATATTAAAATATAATTTTTCCATCTTACAGGTTCTCATATAAACATATAATGTTGATTTCAAAGATAGGGAACACACTTTGAAGGAAATTTTCGAATTTGAACAAAAAAAATTGGTACGTTTGTTAAGCAAAAAAAAATGAGTCCAGCGAGCCGGAAATTTGAGGTCGTCCCACGTGTCTAGGACTTGTTTAATTCGCTATAACCCCAAAAACTGGCGAAGGATCTATCGGGCCTTATTCTAGCCCGTGCATTTTGAAATTGAAAACAAAGAACATATTTGGAACTTAAAAACAGTGCGTATCGCATTTTTTTTGTTGTGAGAATTCGTCTCAGTAAGCGATAGAGAGCAAAACATCAAAAATCGACGAAATAATTATAAGAACAAAAATGATGGGCAAGTCCTTATATTTTCAATGCAGACAGTTTATTAAACAAGGTTGCCTATCGGCAAAAATTTGGAGTCAATAACATCCATTGACCGTTTAATTTTATTGAACATAAGGTAGAATTTTAATTTTAAAATTTAAACTAAAAATTAATAATCTTTTTTACAAGAAAATTTTTTTTTTTGCTGATTTCAGCTTCAAAAATTTGCACGAAATCATTTTTATGAGACAAAATTAATAGGGAGCCTTATATTTTCATTGCAAGAACAGTTGTTGGCAAGGTGTCCGATGACAAACTTTGGGTGATCAACTTTTCTAACAGCGTGAAAAAAGCAAAACATTTTTACGGATTTTCAAATTTCAGTTTAGTTCGAGATCAAATAAAAATATTGACATATATCGCTCGCTAACAAAATTTGATGAACAAAGCACTTGAATATTCAATCTCTGAAGAATGTCGAATCACGGAGGAAGAAGTTCAATCCCATAAGGACTGCTTATAGGGCGCTATTTGCTATCTCCCAGTAACCAACAAACAGAATGTGAGATCTTTGCATACCAACTCTAAAAAGAAAAATTCTATGATTTAAGGGAAAGTAAATGATGTTTCAAGTCACTCCGACAAAATGTTCAAAGCTCAGCGCTAAATTTGTAAAATTGTAAAAACTGTTTTGAAACCAATGTGTTTTTTTCCAAAATTCGAAAGATTCCTCAAAAAGTGTGACATGTTATATCCGCCCACTTATTCCAAAATTGCCGAAAAAATTACTTCTTTGGAAAGAATACAGCTTCGTAATTGACCGAAACAACGATTTGACATTATTTGAACTTACTAAAGCTGAGCGTATTAAAACAACCGAATTGGGCAATTCTTAATGAATCCAAAATGCTGTCCAAAATGCTGACGGAGTACCCCCTTAACTGCGTCTTACCCGAGTTATGAATACCGGCCAATGAAAACGAAGTTATCGTGAGCTATAAATAGGAAGCAAGCGTTTTGGCAAAATACGAGTTTTTAGCGGGCAGCAGAAAACACAGTGGCTTCGCAACAGACTAACTTGACCAGATGCGTCATAGCAGGATTTCAAAACAAAGAAAATTGGAAATTAACGTGATAATCGCGTGCTTTTTTCGAGCAGCAATGTTTCATCTCACACTGATACTCAAAGCTACGAAAATAAAAACAGAATTTTGTGTTTCCCATATTTTAGGTGTAACAAATTTAATATAATTTAGCCTGGAGGTCCTCATCGCTCCGTGAGACTGTGATTTAAAGAAATGGATAATCTTGAGGCGAGTCGAAGCAATATTTCCTGAAGCAGCTTTTAGATGACCATTGATCACTGTCTGTCTTCTTTCCTCTATAGCTGACTGGAAGTGGTAAAATTATTTAAATCTTCACTGCCGATTGTAAATCTACTCGACCGAATTGGCCTACGAAGAAAAAACTTTAAAAACTAAAACCACGAGTGGCGCCAGAGCAAAATATGCGTAATAAAGGACTCAATTTTGAAAGGTATGGAGGTTCCTAATTTAACATTTTCCGATAAAATATTAGCCAAACAGAGTCTCGAGGATATAATTCAGATTAGCCAGTTTGTAGAACTAGCCTTCAACTTGCGTCAGAAATGTGTCAAAACTTTTTTGTGTGCTTAAAATCCGTGACACATAAGCGAAACAAGAAGACATAAAGCAAAACGAAAAATCTATCTCTTCCCAGGTTTTATTATGAGAAAAACCTAAATTTTAATACAACATGTATAATTACTATTTAAAACTTCTAAGGGGCGTTTTTGTCGATAAGTGCTATATTTTTTTAGAACATGCAAAAAAACCACCGTTTTTTGGACATTACGCCTCGAAAAATCTATCTCCTCTCAGGTTAAATTTGCAAATTAGCTCAAAATTTTGCAAGAGCTAGTTAAAAAAAAATAGAAACTTCTCATGGGCGTTTTTTGACAATTCCGACCCCAAACTCAAAATATGAATTTTTAAAGGTCACGTTAAAAATGTTTGTCGAAAGTAGGCTCAAAAGAAAGCTGGGGAATACTAAAAAGAAAGTTGGCTAACGTCAACCCGATATTTTGAAGTTTGAGTGGTCAAATTGACACATACGTTATTTTTAAACATAATTTTATGTGGTCATTTTGACTTAAAATTTTTGAGCTATCTGAGAACTGAATCGGATTGCCAAAAGCGAAAATAAAAACGGTGTGGACAAACTATTACTACTAAAGGGACATGCCTGGGCACTTTGGTTGAGAAAATTATATGCACGAACTAAACAGTATAGTCTATACTGAATTTATTATAAACTGATCATACGCAACTGAAATCGGGGTCGCGAAAATCTGAAGTTTTAATAACAATACTTGTTTAATTTGGCGGTATGAAAATAACTTATTTTCGATAAAATTACTCAGCCATAACTAAGATGTAGATGAAATTCGAATTTTTTAAATTATGCTTAAGACAGTAACCGACACGTTTCACTGTTTTTTTAACACCTGTAGTTTGATGAGGAAGAGTCGTACGATGTTGAAATTACAGTATGTTGGAGATAAATGTCTGAATTTGTCAAAAAAGTATCAAAAAGTTTTTTGTATGACGGAACCGGACCGGTAAAAAAAATTTAAAAATTTCAAAAAAAATTTCAACAATATTTTTTAGATGGTGAAATTTGACGTTTTTTGTGGTACCTGAACTTTGAACATGTGTGCATCAAAAACTTAATCAGATATCGAGAAACCGAGCTCATAGTACCACGTCTCAATCAATTGCAAAGATGACATTTTGTGGAAAAAATTTCTGATATTTCCTTGCAAAATGATTTTATCGGTANAAAAGTACTTTCTTGGGCAACGTATGGAGATTGAATCACAAATTATACTTGAAATTTGTTAAGGGGTTGTGGGTGTGAAGGAAACAGCGTTGAATAAAATTTTTGTTTATATCTTGAATTAGCTGAGAAAACAATTTCCGAAAATTACAATTTTAACAACAGATTGTTTATTTTCAAATTCGGTCTTTTTGGGTGGCGTGTACGTTAATCACACCAAACAACAAACCTTCTGCTGGGAAATATATATAACTGACTCATTTTTACTATAAAAAACCAGAGAATAGCTTTTTTCACGGAGTTTGGCAACCTATATTGGACAATTATCAAACAGAAGAATTACACTTTGTGAATGAGAACATATTTTTACCGGTTTTCATACCGGCACCGTGGAGCCACTCGTTCACCAGAATCAAAATGTAACTTGCAGTTTATAGAGAAGGTTTAAGTCTCCAGTATTTTTTGCTCATTTATTCTTATCTGCCCGTTACGATCCTTCCGTCCAAGCTGCGGGAGAGGCTATTTCCCCAGCAATCCAACAGTTATAACCCGCAACCCCTAAGGGTGGGTGTCGCTGATTGAGCCTCTTCCAAGGTCATTTCCCGCCAAATTAGCAAAGTGATATTCAAAACATTTGTTATTAACAAAACCACCTTCGCGGTAATTTTGAAACTTAACAGTAGTCTATACAATCCAACCTACGCCCGACACCTACGCTTAAAAAGCTTATAAAAATACCACGCAAGATTCGTACCTACTCCTTCCAATTTTCATCATTTGTCTATTATTTTTTTGTGTCAGATTCGAGAGCTTACGAATAATTTATCGTAACAATTTGCTTGCAGCGGACAAAAACGAAGAAGAAAGCAAAAAATTAAAAATTTTTTGTCTTCTTATACTGTATACAATAACTGCTCAGAAAGCACAAGACTTGTTGACAATGAACTTGGGAGTTTTTTTTAAATTTTGATTTGGGTCTCTTGGGCCATGTCAACTTTCATTTTGAGCCTAATTTGAACAAAATTAAGAAACACAGAAAAATGCTCATCAAATAATTTTTTCCGTCAATAAAAAACACTTTCAAGGATTTTGGCGCACTTCAATTTAAATTCATAAAATAAATCAATATTTTTGTTTTCGTTTTTTTTGGCTTTTTGGCCCGCCTGAAAGCTTAATTTTTAAAACAAAAGCGCTTTGCATATTTGTGAGGCTTCCTCCGGACCTGACACAAAAAATAATGAAAATGATGAAAATTGAAGGGTAGGCATAACTGGTAGTTTTTAGAGGCTTTTTAAAAAGACGTAGGTGTCGCGGTAGGGTAGGATTGTATCAGAATACTGCTAAGTTTAAAATTACGCGAAGTTGGTTCTGTTAGTACAAATGTTTTTGAATATACCTTTGCTAGTTTGGCAGAAATGACCTTGGAAGAGGCCCAAATCAGCGACCACCCACTCCTTAAGTCGTTCGTAATTTTTGAAAATCTTGTTTTTTTCTTTAATTATCGGTACAAAATTGCATTTTTTCGTGAAGAGTTTCATTGAGTTGGCTGTAACCGGAAGTGACATCAAAACACCGGAATGATTCCGTGTTTGAACGAAAAAGGTCCTATAGAAGAGTCCTTGCAAATTTCAAAAATTTGTTTGAAATTTAACCCAGGCGGCTATTTGCTTTCAATTGAAAATATGTCATTTTTGCTACTTTCAGCTATATTTGATTCGAATTTGCAAGACTTCTTCTATGGAACCTTTTCTTCAAAACGGAATCATTATCGGTTGTTTTGGTGTCAACTTTCCGGTTTTACAGCTGGTTCCTGTCACCTGTATTAATTTTGGTCATATTTAGGACACAAGCGAGTTAAAATTTTGAAATGACATAAGCAATTTTTTGTTTCAAATTAACTAAGGAAACAAAAGAATTAAAAGAAATTGCTCATTTTCGCTTTTTCCAGTCAAATCCGAAGGTTGACACCTTACTACCAGTCAATTTGCTGGGAGAAAAAACCTTTTTAAAACTCAAATTATTTGGGAGAATTAATTAAAGTGACATCTATGTTTTCAATTGTATGTTCGTACCTTGAAATGTATAAAAGTGATAAATTTTCTAGAAAATATTTAACATGAGCCGTTAAATGCATAAACCTATCGCTGGCTTACTCTCCAATGAGTCTCAGGGTGTTAGGTTTTTCCATTCTTTTTTCCAAACTGGTTACACTGATTCGCGCCGTTTTGAATGGTGGAAATCTGAGGTAAACTTCTTCGTGACAACCAATCAAAACGGCGGAAATCAAATGTAACCAGTTTGGAAAAGAAGGTAAAACCTTACACCCTGTTATTCGTGATTCCCACGTATCCAAAATAAGATAATGCGATATATTGGTCAGAAAAAATCCCTACAATCGAAAAAGAAAAATTTCATAAAATTCATCTAATTCGCGCGATTAAATTTTTGAAAATTCCGTGCTAGTTAAATACAGAAAATGTAAATAAATATACGGACTATTTCTCACGACGCCTTACATGGCGATTTTTTCTCTTTTTCAAATTAATTCTCGTGAATCTCTAAGCTAAAATATGCAACGAAGAAAAATTCTCGCATCCAACTATTTATGCAGAGTACTGCGCGGCGCAATTTCATTGATAGGCGAAATTGGAAAAGGGTGAAAAACTTAACACATGATAATACTGAAAACTTTCTTTTATAGTTATTTTTGCTGTAATATTATTATCGTAATTCGAGACTATCCTATGTTCCTAAATTTAAAATAAAATAATTGTTTTTTGCCAAGCAAATCCATATTCTAGAAAACTGGTGTTCCGATAGTAATAAACTTTTTTAGCTGTGAATCATAAATTTCTCGTGTGCTGGATGGTCGGATACAAGAAAATGATACCAAATTTGAAGACCGTGGTCTCGAAATAACTACCTTCACCCCATAGATCCCTAAGGGGGTAGCAGTCGTAGGAATGTACCTTTGTAATTCTTTTTAATATAATACAAAACTGTTTCGGAATTTTTTGAGAATCGCCATTTGATAGACCTATCTTAATCACAAAAATAATTAACAGAATAATTTTTGGCCTGACCTGGTGACCCCATGCAGCGAGTTCTAGAACACATAACTACAAAATTTCAAATGTTATAACTCCTCTCTAGAGCTCGATACGATTTCACTCAACTTGGCATGAACCACGGGGAAACACACTAGTCGTATTATGATGGTTTCAGATTTTGAAATTTAACTAGTAGTTTTCTAGAACTGCGAAAACCCCAGTTAATACCCAGTAAACCGGTAACAATACCGGGATAAATAATAAAATATATTTCAGGCGCCTCCATAATAATATGCAAAAGTTGTAAATATCATGGAAGAAAATATTGACCAGTAATGTGTGGTCATTTCAATTGTGACGGATTGGAAAAATGTTATTTCTAGTTTCGTCACAAATACTAGCGCCGTGAATACAAGCGGTTGACCACTTAAAGCCCCCCGTAAAACTTTGGCCAAAGGGGGTTTAACTGTCAGGGAGTTTAAGTGGTCATAGGCCAGAGGGGTTATAAGTGGTCACAGGCCAGGGTTATAACTTATAAGTGGTCAAAGCTTGTTTGGGTCTGAAAAAAGTTCTAAGAAATGTATTTCCTCGAGAATGTTTTATTCTAGATATCTGACTTTATAATTTCGCTTTTTTACAAAATAATCGAAAATGCTTTTATTGCTCAAGGTATGTATCAAGCAACACATCACCAAAGTAACGTACAGTCCTCGCTCCCTGCTGGTAACAACCTCTAACGTTTGACCGCTTTGACTCAATTGAGAGCACCGAATTTTCACATTTGACACATAAGGGCTCGAAAAGAAGTTTCAGCCACGAACGGCGAACCCGAAGAGTCCTTGTGATCCCATTTCTTATATTCGAAAATATCTCTATGGTCATTTCCAGAACGCGTCATAACTTTGAGCATGTCCCATGCAAATACTCGATATTCAACTAATTCAGAATCCCGCGATTTCATGGTCACCTTTCCAAAGTTATTCCGCGTGCTGAGAATACTCAAAGCGCTATTGTACAATAGAGATAATTTTCGTATATACCTGTCAGGAGTGAAAAAACACAAATTGGCAAATGTACTAGACTGTGAAATAAGCTCCTGATTGGCCGACAGGTGCCTGTACACTCACCCGTCGCTTAAAAATCCTATCAATACCAACAACGACATCTCTCAACCTACGAGCCCTAGATGCAAACTCCCTAACTGGACACTTTTTGGGTTCGGTATTGTACCAGTTATGAAACGAGACTGAAGTTGTTTTCAGTTAACTTAAATTCAGTAACATAAATTATCAAATCAAGATAATTACGAGCCCACTAATATTTCAACTGAGATCTCAAAAATGTCAAGCTATCATTATTTATGCCAAATGTGACAAGCTGTAGTCAGAAATGTTAATACACTTTTTTCAAACTCCAAATATTCCTCAGTGTAATTTTCAGCTTGAAATATGAAAAGTTTTGGTGAAATGCGATTTTTTACAACTTATTTTCTGAAATAATTTATCCTCTGAATGAAGCTGTTTCTTCAAAAGTTGTATGGTTAAATTTGAAATTTAAACTGATGTAATATTTGTTCGAAAATTTTTTTTTCACGTACATTTGAAAATTTGTACTAAAATTTCAATTAAAATATCAAGTTTTTTAAAGAAAATTATTTAATTATGGTCAATAGAGTTGAAGAATAGATAAAAAATTGTCTAAACAATTTATTTATAGTTAAAAAAAATAAAAAAGGGGGGGGGGGTTTTAAGTGTCACCAGGTCACCGGTTAAAGATCAAATATGCCCAAAAAGGGGGTTTAAGTGGTCAAGGGGGGCTTTAACTGCGGGGGGGCCTTTAAGTGGTAAACCGCGGTATTATCGAATTATTTTTTATACGTATTTATAAGTTACATTTCAGAGATAATTTTAAGTGTGTCAATTTCTCAACACTCTTAGGCGCTCAAAGTTTGAAGTGGGGTTTAAAATTGACACTTTTGCGGAACTTTTGAATTTTTTTGGAATTTTAATTTTTTCCAAAATTGCATTATTCGAAGTTTTCAAGGACAATTTCAAAAATATAAAATATAATTTTTCACTCTTTTACAGGTTCTCATATAAATCATATATGGTGATTTCGAAAGATAGGGAACACACTTTTGAAGAAATTTGTCGAATGGTTGCAAAAAAAATTGGTACGTTTGTTAAGCAAAATAAAAATGAGTCCAGCGAGCCGGAATTTTTGAGGTCGTCCCACGTGTCTAGGGACTTGTTTAATTCGCTTATAACCCCAAAAACTTCGAAATCTGATCGGGCTTTATTCTAGCCCGTGGCATTTTGAAATTGAAAACAAGAACATATTTGGAATCTTAAAACAGTGCGTATCGCATTTTTTTTTGTTGATGAGAATTCGTCTCAGTAAGCCGATTAGAGAGCAAAAACAATCAAAAATCGACGAATTAATTTAAGAACAAATAATGATGGGCAGAGTCCTTATATTTTCATGGCAGACAGTTTATTAACAAGGTTGGCCTATGGCAAAAATTTGGAGTCATATACATCCATTGGACCGTTTAATTTTTATTGAACATAAGGTAGATTTTACATTTTAAAATTTCAGACTGAAATATTCTTTACAAGAAAATTTTTTTTGTGATTCACTTCAAAATTGCGAAATCATTTTTGATGAGACAAAATTATAGGGAGCCTTATATTTTCATTGCAAGACAGTTTTTGTTGGTCAAGGATGTCCGATGACAAACTTATGGTGATCAACTTTTTCTAACAGCGTTGAAAAAAGCAAACATTTTTACGATTTTCGATAATTTCAGTTTAGTTCGAGATCAAATAAAAATATTGGACATATTCGCTCGCTTAACAAATTTGATGAACAAAGACTTGATTTCAGCGATCTCTGAAAGATGTCGGAATCACGAGGAGAAAGTTCAATCCATAGGATGCTTAAGGCGCTATTTGCTATCTCCCAGTAACCACAACAGAATGGTTTGGATCTTTGCATAACCCAATTAAAAAGAAAAATTCATATGATTTAAGGGAAAGTAGAATGATGTTTCAAGTCACTCCGACAAATGTTCATAAGTCAGCGCTAATTTGTAATTGTTAAAAAACTGTTTGAAACCAATGTTTTTTTTCCAAAATTCAAAATTCTCAAAAGTGTGACATTTTATTCCGCCCACTTATTTCAAATTGCGAAAAAAATTACGTTCTTGGAAAGATACGCTTCGTAATTACCACAACGATTGAAATTATTCGAAATTACTAAAGCTGCGTATAAAAACAAATTTTAGGGCAATTCTAAATGATCCAAAATGGGTTGTCCAAAATGCGACGGGTACCCCTTAACTGCGTCTTACCGAGTTATGAATTACCCCAATGAAAACGAGTTATCGTGAGCTATAAATAGGAAAGTTTTGGCAAAACGAGTTTTTAACGCAGGAAATACACAGCTTCTGCAAACAACTAACTTGACCAGATCTATAGCAAGGATTCAAAAAAAAATTGGGAAATTATTAACGTTGAAAAATCGTCTTTTTTCGGAAGCAATGTTTATCTACACTGATCGTATACTCACATAGCTACGAAAATTTGAAAACAATTGGTGTTTCCCATATTTTAGAAATTTTAAATAATTTACCTGAGGTCCTCATCGCTCCTAACTGTATTTAGAAATTTTGGATATTGAGGCGGTCGAGCCCCAATATCCTGAGAGCAGCTTTAAGAGAATGATCACTGTCTTCTTCTTCTATAGCTGGATGGAAGTGGTAAATTAATCTTCACTGCCGATTGGTAAATACTCGACCGAATTGCCTTACGAAGAAAAAGACTTTAAAAACTTAAAACACGAGTGGCGCAGAGAAAATATGCGTAATAAAGGACTCAACATTTGAAAGGTATGGGGATTCCTAATTTGACATTTTCCGATAAATATTAGCCAAACAGAGTCTCGAGGTATAATTCAGATTTAGCCAGTTGTAGAACTAGCCTTCAACTTGCGTCAGAATATGTGTCAAAACTTTTTTGTGTCTTAAAATCACGTGACACATAAGCGAACAGAAGACATAAATGCAAAAAAAATCTATCTCTTTCCCTAGGTTTATTATTGAGAAAAACCTAATTATTAATACAACATGTATAATTACTATTTAAATAACTTCTAAGGGGCGATTTGTTCGATAAGTGCTATAATTTTTTTAGACATCCAAAAAAAAACCACCGGTTTTTTGGACATTACGCCTCGAAAATCTATCTCCTCTCAGTTAAATTGCAAATTAGCTAAAATTTGCAAGAGCTAGTTAAAAAAAAAAAAAACTTCTCATGGCGTTTTTCGACAATTCCGACCCAAAACTCAAAATCGAATTTAATGTCACGTTTAAAATGTTTTTCAAAAGTAGGCCAAGAAAGCTGGCTGAGAGAATACTTAAAAGAAAGTTGGCTAACGTCCAACCCGATATTTTGAAGTTTGTGGTCAATTGACACATACGTTATTTTTAAACATAATTTTATTGGTCATTTTGACTTAAAATTTTGAGCTATCTGAAACTGAATCGGATTGCCAAAAGCGAAAATAAAAACGGGTGAAACTTACTACTAAAGGGACATGCCTGGGCACTTTGGTTGGAAAATTTATGCACGAACTAAACACGTATAGTCATACTGAATTTATATAAACTGATCATACGCAACTGAAACGGGTCCGCGAAAATCGAAGTTTTATAACAATACTTGTTAATTTGGCGGTATGAAAATAACTTATTTCGATCAAATTACTCAGCCATAACTAAGATGTAGATGAAATCGAATTTTTAAATTATGCTTAAGACAGAACCGACACGTTTCACTGTTTTTTTAACACCTGTAGTTTGATGAGGAGAGTCGTACGATGTTGAAATTACAAGTATGTTGGAGATAAATGTCTGAATTTGTCAAAAAAAGTATCAAAAGTTTTTGTATGACGAACCGGACCGGTAAAAAAATTTAAAAATTTCAAAAAAAAAATTTCAACAATATATTTAGATGGTGAAATTTGACGTTTTTGTGGTACCTGAACTTTGAACAGTGTGCATCAAAAACTTAATCAGATATCGAGAACCGAGCTCATAGTACCACGTTCAATCAATGCAAAGATGACTTTGTTGGAAAAATTTCTGATATTCTCTGCAAAATGATTTTATCGGTAAAAAGCCGAAAATCGACTTTTTGGACCGGTACACTACCGTAGTACTACGCAATGAACTCCACATGATCTTATGTATCAGTATTTTAATTTTCGGGCTATCTGTATCTTGTAATGGAATAGAAGTCTTAAAAAGTTTTAACGATTCTTCGACATAATTCGGGGTCTTCGAGATAATTCGAGTACTTTTTAAAATAACATAGTACCAACATAAAGAACGGTAATTTGAAAAAGTTCTTAAATTACATAAAAATAACTTTGGGATGAACTTTAGACCTTTTTAAGACTTTCTTCTCATTACACCAAAGTCCGAATAGAATCAGGTGACGAAATAATTTAAAAATAAGGTTTGAAATATGTCATATATAAATCCTTATTTCTCGACAAATAAGATCACGTGACGTGTTTAGAAAATATTACTATGTTCAAAACTCTTAAATTAGGTGTTTATTGGCCCAAAAAATTTTTCGGCGTAATTCTTGATCACTATTTGTTTATTACTCAAACATGCGTTCCTAATTTTGAGGTGTCACGTGATCGCGCTTGGACTTGGTGTAAGGGAAAAAGTCTAAAAACTCTGAGAACCACCCCACTTCTTCAAAAATGGATTTAAGCTATTTTGAAAAAACAGACGACTTTTAAACCTAGACTTATTTCTTAAATATACGGTCACGTGATCATTTTCGGGCTATGATGTAATGGAAAAATATCTTAGAATTTTTTCTGATCACGATGAAAGGATTAATTTTGTGATTTAAAAAAATTTTGTAAAAAATAAGTACTGTAATACAGTAAAAATTGTCAAAAAAAAACACACAAACGTCATTTTGTTTCAAAGTTAATCGATAACTTCATAACTAATCTTGTCATCAATGATTAAGCGTCGTAAAATGCGATTAAATGGTGTATGCCAACGCGTTGGCATAAATCGAGTCTACGAGTTAAGCCCGCATGCCAAATTAGAAAAAAAATCGCATGTGCAATGAATGAGGAGTAGGCTTCTCAAGTGCTTTTTGGGAGGCCTACTAAATATCTTATTCGGAGCGTAGATTAAATAGTCTGATGATCTGAGTGAGACAAAAATGAATAATACATCAACTTTTTAAAATTTACCGGGGATAACTTACCTTAATGTTTAACCCTTTAACCCCCTCACACACAAACGCCATTCAGGGACGCAAGATTTTTGAAATCCTCAAAACGAGATAGAAATAATAAATCAACAGACTTTCAATTCAAATGTGCCATAAAGTTCGCAATTTTATTTCGAGAAATGGTTGTAAAAATTTCATACGACTAGCAGTTCAAAATATATATGTTCCCCTTTTTTTTAGGATTTTCGTCTAATTTTTGTAAAAAAATTCTAGCATAAATAACATAATTAAATTAAAATTCTGAGGAGACAAATATTTAGGAAATTACCTGAGGCTACTCTTAGTATAATTATTTTTTTCTCTGGTCTCTATTGGGAGTTTTATTTTTTCCCAAGTGATTTCTTTAAAAATCCGAAAGAATAAAAAACTCAAGTTTTAAATAAATGAATAAATGTTTTTTGAAATAAATCAGTTCGATTTTAGTTGGAATTTACTTATTTTTCTATCTCCGTAATAAGCTTTCAAAGTTCTAGTCAAAAACTATTTTTATTCAATTCGTTTCTGATTTTTGTGCGTACATTTTGATGCGAAGGTATACGAAAACTTGTTTTTCAGACGATTGAGATGATCTTTTTCAAATCTGAGACCATATTTCAATAGCCAAGGTTCCATTTAATTATTTGTAATTAATATATTATTTTGGAAAATGTATGGTTTTCCGATGAAGTACCTGAGAATAAACCTCTATTTTTTCTTGCATTTATCGTACACAGAATAAAAATTAAAACAAATTTAGCTTTCAATTAAAGTCTATCCTTGATCTCGGGTCACGAAAAGTAATGAATGATCTATCACCCTGACTAGCACCGTAATAAGCGCCCAATGTAGCGTCCCCGAATGGCGTTTTGTGTGTGAGGGGAATTTCAATGGTTTTGTGTGTGAGGGGGTTAATGGCCCATTAATAATGGAGGTGTGCATGTCTGATTTGAAATTTTGCAGAGCTAGTTTACAAAAATCTGAAGCTTTAGCAATAATTTAAAAAGTGCCAAATTGTAGACCTAGCCTTTATCTTGTGAAATCAAATGTCAAACTCAGATTTTGATGATTACACCAATCGTGACATAGTCGTAACAGGAGGTCACTTCGCAAAATTTCAAAATCTATCTCCTCCCAGACCATATACATCGATATATGTATCGAAATTTGTTGAAAAGTTGACATAATATGTAGAATAAGCAAACTAAGACTTAGGAAAGCAATTTTCATTTTTTAGCGGGCCAATAAACCGACGATTTTTAGCCATTTTTCACGATTTTTATGTTTAAAATCTATCTTCTCCGAGGTTAAATTTCAAAAAAAATCCAAATTTTTTCAAAGTAAAGGCTCAAACAAAAACTATGAAAACACTGGAGAGAAAGTTGGCTGACGTCAACACGATATTTTGAAGTTTTAGTGGTCAAATCTTACAAAACAATATTTTTTGACTTAATTCTGAAAAAAATAATAGGAAAAAATCGAAAAAACACGAAAATTTCGAAAATGTTTTTTAAGGATTTGATCGGAAATACATTTTGTAGACATCCCAAAGCAATTTGGAGCACTTTGATTGCCTCTAAGTCTTGATAAGAATCAGACATGTGTAGTTTATAAAAACCTCAAACGCCCACGCAATTTCAAATCGTGTAATTGCGTAGGTTTTTTGGGCTATATTGGCAAATTCGGCGATATGAGGCCTCGCCCAGTATCATTTTGTCAATCTCAGTCTCAATCCGGATTTAGAACATTTGCTTTAACTTTCCACCTCTAAATTTGAATTCATACCTTTTCCTTGGTGAACCACTCATTATAAAATTCTTTCCAAACTACTTTTTTTCAAGTTCACACTGTTCGCGAGTGAACTGTTTACTTCTAAAAAAGTCAAGAACACTCAATCTAGAGTTTATTCCTGGTTTCTGCGAAAAAATCTTAAAATTCAGAAACTTCACCTAATTCGAAAATTTTCAAAAGTTGAGAGACTCCCTCAGAGGAACGCCTGTTATCTCAAGGTCAGTCAACTGGTAAGAGTCAGTGGTACTACAGTAATATATTATATTTTCATATGTGTGGGGTCGCCAGTTCAAGGATATAATCTATCCGATAGATCTTCCGGCCTGAAAATTCCAGGATACAATCTTTTCAGAAACATTTTCGAAGTTCGGCGTTAACTCTCAGAGTGACCAGATGCCCTTTAATCGCAATTAAAGACCCTCAATCATTTATTAATGAAGCATTTACAAAGTGATCGATCAACTATTTTAATACTGCAGGGTGCGCCGCGGCGTATAAGTGAACGGGTATAGGTGAAACCCACGCAAAAACCTACGTAAGCCTCCGCAAAAACCTACGCTACCCACGCAGCTCACGAAAAAACCTACGCAACCAACGAAAAAACCTACGCTATTTTTGGCGAAAAAACTTTCACCTATACGCCGCACTCTGCTGTAATTGCTGTTAGTGCGTTCGAAATCGACCAAAACTGTCGTTTTTTATAGTTTTGGCCACGGAAAATCGTTTTTTTTCTGAATTATCGTGTTTTGAAATTTTAATTATTTCTAAGTGTATTTTGTCGGAGTTTTCAAGGACTGTTCAGAAATATAAATATAATCCCTCCATTATCTCAGGTTTTGATATATATCATGAAATTGGTAATGACACATTTTTTATTCCGCCCACTTATTTTGAAAAAAGTACTTTCTTGGAAAGATAAATTTTTGAAATTACCAACAATCGATTTGAAATTATTTGCGTCTAAAAACAATTTTGAGTAAATTTAAAAATTGATCCAAAATTGTTTTCAAATATGCCGACGGGTACTTCCTTAATCCTCAGCTTGATGTCAGTTGTATTTGAGTCTAATCACGTGACATTATTCTTTTTTCAAAATTTCCAAAAAAAAGCATATGTCGAATTCTAAGATTCTAAAGTCCCCTTCTATCGGCCTTTGGTAGATTTGGGCTCATTTTCCAAAATATTTAATTAAATAATATAAAATCCTCTTCTATTGGCGTTCGGCTGATTTAGGGCTCATTTTCCATAAAATTAAATTCAAAATATAAAGTCCCATTCTATAGATCTCACGCCGATTTAGGGCTGATTTTCCAAAAATAATTAAATTGAAAATATAAATTATCATTCTATAGGCCTTCGGCCGATTTTGAGCTCATTTTCTAAAAAAATAAATTAATAATGTAAAGTCTCCTTCTATCGGCCTTAAGCCGATTTGGAGCTCATTTTTTTCAATTAAAATTTTAAACATAAAATAACATTCTATTGGCTTACGGCCGATATGAGGCTCATTTTCTAAAAAATTTCAAATTATTAATATTTTTCCTCATTTTTGAAAATTTCAAGGTCTTTTTTTTTCCTGATATCTTTTCACCGTTTAACTCAAATTTCTAGGAAAATTGTTAGATTCAAAAAATTGCTTAATTTTAAAATTTTGCTGTCTAGCTGCACTTGTGGTAATTTTTTAAAATTTTTAGGGTCTTTTTCGTGTTCCATGATATCGATTTACTCTCAAAACCAAATTTCAATGAAAATTTTGAACTGTAAAAAATGCTCAAATTTATAAATTTTGCATTCTAGCGGTACTGATGGTCATCTTTGAAAATTTTCAAGGTCATTCTGTCTTCCGTGATATCGATGAACCCTTAAAACCAAATTTCAATAAAAGTTGTTAGCTTTAAAAATGCTCAAATTTTAAAACTTCGCTCTTTAGCGGCACCTGTGATTATTTTTGAAAAATTCCAAGGTTATTTTCGGTTTTCCTGATAAATATTCACCCTATTGACAAACTATTGGTGAAAATATGTGATTTTTAAGGGGGTGTGGATGATTTCTGACATTTTGGAGGCTTGGTACGGCTTAACTGATGACGGTAGAACATTTCTTATTAATACATATGAAAGATCTATCCTTGATCTCGCGATTCCATGAGACAGTTCAGTACCGCTTCCACCAACCAT
>SCLH01000663.1:394245-424562 GCA_004367855.1 Oikopleura vanhoeffeni | reverse complement strand
AAAGTACTTTCTTGGGCAACGTATGGAGATGAATCACAAATTATTTGAAATTGTTAAGGGGTTGTGGGTGTGAAGGAAACAGCGTTTGAATAAATTTTTGTTTCTTGAATTAGCTGAGAACAATTTCCGAAAATTACAATTTTAACCAACAGATTTGGTTTATTTTTCAATTCGGTCTTTTTGGTGGCGTGTACGTTATCACACCAAAACAACAAACCTTCTGCTGGGAAATATATAAACTGAATCATTTTTACTTATAAAAACAGAGAATAGCTTTTTTCAACGGAGTTTGGCAACCTATATTGGACAATTATCAAACAGAAGATTTAACACTTTTTGTGAATTGAGAACATATTTTTCCGGTTTTTCATACCCGGCACCGTGGAGCCACTCGTTCACCAGAATCAAAATGTACTTGCAGTTTATAAGAGAAGGTTTAAGTCTCCAGTATTTTTCTGCTCATTTATTCTTATCTGCCCGTTATCGATCCTTCCGTCCAGCTGCGGGAGAGGGCTATTTCCCCAGCAATCCACAGTTATAACCCGCAACCCCCATAAGGGTGGGTGTCGCTGATTGAGCCTCTTCCAGGTCATTTCCCGCCAAATTAGCAAAGTGATATTCAAAAACATTTGTTTTAACAAACCACCTTCGCGGTAATTTTGAACTTACAGTTAGTCTATACAATCCACACGCCGACACCTACGCTTTTAAAAACGCTTATTAAAAATACCACGCAAAGAATTCGTACCTACTCCTTCAATTTTCATCATTTTCTATTATTTTTTTTGTGTCAGATTCGAGAGCCTTACGAATAATTTACGTAACATTTGCTTCAGCGGACAAAACGAAGAAGGAAAGCAAAAAATTAAAAATTTTTTGTCTTCTTATACTGTATATCATACTGCTTCAGGGAAAGCACAGACTTGTTGACAATGAATTGGGATTTTTTTTTGAAATTTTGATTTGGGTCTCTTGGGCCATTGTCAACTTTTCATTTTGAGCCTTAATTTTTTGACAAATTAAGAAACACAGAAAAATGCTCCAGTCAAATAATTTTTTCCGTCAATAAAAACACTTTCAAGGATTTTGGCGCACTTGCAATTTAAATTCATAAAATAAATCAATTTATTTTTGTTTTGTTTTTATTTTGGCTTTTTTGGCCCGCTGAAGCTTAATTTTTAAAACCAAAAGGCGCTTTTGCATATTTGTGAGGCTTCTCCGGGCCTGACACAAAAATAATGAAAATGATGGAAAATTGAAGGGTAGGCATAACTGGTTATTTTTAGGAGGCTTTTTAAAAAAGAGTAGGTGTCGCGTAGGGTAGGATTGTATCAGATTACTGCTAAGTTGTAACATTACGCGAAGTTGGTTCTGTTTAGTAACAAATGTTTTTGAATATTACCTTTGCTCAGTTTGGCGAGAATGACCTTGGATAGAGGCCCAATCAGCGACACCATTCCTTAAGTTCGTTTCGTAATTTTTGAAATCTTGTTTTTTTCTTTTAATTATCGGTACAAAAATTGCATTTTTTTCGTGGATGAGTCATTGATTGGCTGTAACCGGAGTGACATTCAAAAACACCGGATCGATTCCGTGTTTGAACGAAAAAGGTCCTATAGAAGAGTCTTGCAAAATTTTCAAACAATTTGTTCTGAATTTACCCAGGCGGCTATTTGCTTTCAAATTGAAAATATGTCTTTTTGCTATTTTCAGCTATTATTTGATTCGAATTTGCAAGCTTCTTCTATCGGACCTTTTCTTTCAAAAGGAATCATTATCCGGTTGTTTTTGCTGTAACTTTCCGGTTTTACAGTGGTTTCCTGGTCACCTGTATTATTTTGGTCATTTTAGACACAAGCGAGTTAAAATTTTGAATGACATAAGCAATTTTTTGTTTCAAATTAATAAGGAAACAAATGATGTAAAAGAAATTGCTCATTTCGACTTTTTTCTCAGTCAAAATCCGAAGGTTGACACCTTCACTACCAGCAATTTGCTGGGGAGAAATAAACCTTTTTAAAACTCAAATTTTTGTGGAGAATTAATTAGTGGAAATCTATGTTTTCAATTGTAGTTTCGTACCTTGAAATTATAAAAGTGATGTAAATTTCATAGAAAATATTTTAACATGAGCGTTAAATGCATACAACCTATCGCTGGCTTTTACTCTCCATGAGCTCAGGGTGTTAGGTTTTTTCCATTCTTTTTTCCAACTGGTTACACTGATTTCCGCCGTTTTGATGGTGGAAATCTGAGGAAACTTCTTTCGTGACAACCAATCAAAACGGCGGAAATCAAGATGTAACCAGTTTGGAAAAAGAAGGTAAAACCTTACACCCTGTTTTCGTGTTCCCACGTATCCAAATAAGATAATGCGATATATTGGTCAGAAAAAATTCCCTACAATCGAAAAAGAAAATAATTTCATAATTCATTTCTTAATTCGCCGCGAATTATTTTTGAAAAATTCCTCTGTGCTAGTTAAAATACTAGGAAATGTAAATAAATAACGGACTATTTCTCACGACGCCCTTTACATGGCGATTTTTTTTCTCTTTTTTTCAAATTAATTCTTCGTGAATTCTAAGCTAAAATATGCAACAGAAAAATTCTCGCATCACTATTTTATGCAGATTCGTACTGCGCGGCTGTATTTTCATTGATTAGGCTAAATTGGAAAAGGGTGAAAAAATCTTAACACATTATAATATGAAATACTTTCTTTTATAGTTATTTTTTGCTGTAATTATTATTATTCGTATTCGAGGACTATCTATGTTCTAAATTTTAAAAATAAAATAATTGTTTTTTGCAAGCAATCCGATATTCTAGAACTGGTGTTCGCGATAAGTAATAACTTTTTTTGCTTGTAATCATTTTCTCGCTGTCTGGATGGTCGGATACAGAAATATTACCAATTTGAGACCGTGGTCTCGAAAATAACTACCTTCACCCATAGTCCTTTAAGGGGGTAGCAGTCGTAGGAATGTACCTTTGTAATTCTTTTTATCATAATACAAAAACTGTTTACGGAATTTTTTGAGAATCGCCATTTGATAGACCTATCTTAATCTACAAAAATATTAATCAGAATAATTTTTTTTTGGCTGACCTTGGTGACCCCATGCAGCGAGTTCTAGACACATAACTACAAAATTTCATGTCTATAACTCCTCTCTAGGCTCGATACGATTTCACTCAAACTTGCATGAACACGGGGAACACACTAGGTCGTAATGATGGATGGTTATCAGATATTTTGAATTTTAACTAGTATGTTTTCTAGAACTGCGAAAACCCCAGTTATACCCAGATAAACCGGTAACATACCGGGATTAATTAATAAAATATTTTCAGGCGCCTCCATATAATTGCAAAAGTTGTTAAATTCATGGAAAAAATTTGACCCAGTATGTGTGGTATTTCAATTGTGACGGATTTGGAAAATGTTATTTTCTAGGTTTCGGTCACAAATACTAGCGCCGTGAATACAGCGGTTGACCACTTAAGCCCCCCTAAAACTTTGGCCAAAGGGGGTTTTAACTGGTCAGGGAGTTTAAGTGGTCATAGGGCCAGGGGGTTATAGTGGTCACAGGGCCAGGGGTTATAACTTATTAAGTGGTCAAAGCTTGTTTGGGTTGTAAAAAAGTTTCTAAGAATGTATTTCTCGAGAATGTTTGTATTCTAGATATCTGACTTTATTTTCGCTTTTTACAAAATAATCGAAAATGCTTTTTATTTGCTCAAGGTATGTTATCAAGCAACACATTCACCAAAGTAACGTACAGTCCTCGCTCCCTGCTGGTTACAACCTCTAACGTTGACCCGCTTTCTGACCAATTGGAGCACCGAATTTCAATTTGACAATAAGGGCTTCGAAAAAGAAGTTTCAGCCCGAACGGCGACCGAAAGAGCCTTGTGATCCCATTTCTTATATTCGAAAATTATCTCTATTGGTCTTTCTCAGAACGCGTCATAACTTTGAGCATGTCCCATGCAAATACTCGTATTTCAACTTAATTCAGAATCCCGCGATTTCATTGGTCCCTTTCTCAAAGTTATTCCGCGTGCTGAGAATACTCAAAGCGCTATTGACAATAGAGATAATTTTCGTATATCCTGTCAGGAGTGAAAAACACAAATTGGCAGAATGTACTGACTGTGAAATAAGCTTCCTGATTGGCCGACAGGTTTGCCTGTACACTCACCCGTCGCTTAAAATCCCTATCATATACCACACTGACATCTCTTTCAACCTACGAGCCCTACGATGCAACTCCCTAACTGGAACACTTTTTTGGCGTTCGGTATTTTGTACCAGTTATGAAACGAGGGACTGAAGTTGTTTTTCAGTTAACTTTAAATTCAGTAACATAAATTATCAAATCAAGATTAATTACGAGGCCACATATTTCAACTGAGATCTCAAAATGGTCAAGCTTCATTATTTATTGCCAAATGTGACAAGCTGTTATCAGGAAATGTTAATACACTTATTTTCACTCCAAATATTCCTCGTGTAATTTTCAGCTTAAATTGAAAGTTTTGGTGGAAATGCGATTTTTTACAACTTTATTTTCTGAAATAATTTATCCTCTGAATGAAGCTGTTTCTTCAAAGTTGTATGGGTTAAATTTTGAAACTTTAAACGATGTAATATTTGTTCCGGAATTATTTTTTTCAGTACATTTGAAATTTTGTACTAAAATTTCAATTTAAATATCAAGTTTTTTTAGAAATTAATTTAATTATTGGTCAATAGATGTTGAAGAATGATAAATTGTCTAACAATTTATTTATAGTTATTAAAAAAAAAAAAATGGGGGGGGGGGTTTTAGTGTCCCAGGTCCACCGGTTTAAATCAAATATGCCCAAAAGGGGGGTTTAAGTGGTCAAGGGGGGCATTTAACTGCGGGGGGGCTTAAGTTGGTAAACCGCTGTATTTATCGAATTATTTTTTCTATACGTATTTATAAGTTACATTTCAGAGATAATTTTAAAGTGTTCAGATTTTCTCAACACTCTTAGGCGCTCAAAGTTTGAAGTGGGGTTTAAAATTGACACTTTTTAGCGGAACTTTTTTGAAGTTGTTTTTGGAAATTTTAATTTTTTCCAAATTGCATTATTCGAAGTTTTCAAGGACAATTTCAAAAATAATAATATAATTTTTCACTCTTTTACAGGTTCTCATATAAATCATATATTGGTGATTTCGAAAGAAGGGAACACACTTTTGAGAAATTTGTCGATGGTTGAAAAAAAATTGTACGTTTTGTTAAGCCAAAATTAAAAATGAGTCCAGCGAGCCGGAACTTTTTGAGGTCGGTCACGTGTCTAGGGACTTGTTTAATTCGCTTATAACCCCCAAAACTTCGAAATCTGATCGGGCTTTTTTAGCCCGTGGCATTTTGAATGAAATCAAGAACATATTTGGAATCTTAAAACAGTGCGTATCGGCATTTTTTTTTGTTTGATGAGAATTTCGGTCTCAGATAGCCGATGTTAGAGAGCAAAAACAATCAAAAACGACGAATTAATTCTTTAAGAACAAATTGATGCAGAGTCCTTATATTTTCATGGCAGACAGTTTATTAACAAGGTTGGCCTATGGCAAAAATTTGGATCATATTACACCATTGGACCGTTTTATGGATTTTTTATTGAAATAAGTAAGATTTTGACTGATTTCAGCTGCAAAATTTTGCACCGGAAATCTTTTTTGATGAGGACAAAATTATAGTGGAGTCCTTATATTTTTCATTGCGACAGTTTTTGTTGGTCAAGGATGTCGATGACCAAACTTGTATGGTGATCAACTTTTTTCTAACAGCGGTTTTGAAAAAAGCAAACATTTTTACGATTTTTCCGATTTAATTCAGTTTTAGTTCGAGATCAAATAAAAATATTGGAATTAATTCGCTCGCTTAACAAATTTGATGAACAAAGTTGATTTCAGCGATCTCATTGTAAAGATGTCGGAATTCACGAGGAGAAACGTTTCAATCCATAGGATGCGTATTTAAGGCGCTTTTTGCTTATTCTCCCAGTAACCACACAGAATGGTTTGGATTTTGCGATTAACCCACATATAAAGAAAATTCATTATGAATTTAAGGGAAAGTAGAATGATTGTTTCAAGTCACTCCGACAATGTTCCATGTCAGCGCTAATTTGTAATTGTTAAAAAAACTGTTTGAACCAATTTTTTTTCAAAATTAAATTCTCAAAGTGTGACATTTTTTATTCCGCCCACTTATTTTCAAATTGCGAAAAAATTACTTCTTGGAAAGATACGCTTCCGTAATTACCACAATCGATTTGAAATTATTCGATAATTAAGCTGCGTATAAAAACAATTTTGAGGGCAATTCTTAAATGATCCAAAATGGGTTGTCCAAATGCTGAGGGTACCCCTTAACTGCGGTCTTACCGAGTTATGAATTACCCCAAGAATAAGAGTTATCGTGGCTATAAATAGGAAATTTATGGGCAAATATTCGAGTTTTTAACGCAGGAAAATACACTAGCTTCGCAAACAACTAACTTGACCAGATTCTATAGCAGGATTCAAAAAAATTGGGAAAATTATTAACCGTTGAAAAATCTGTCTTTTTTTCCCGGAAGCAATTGGTTTATCTTACACTGATCGTATACTCATCAAGCTACGGAAATTTGAAAACAATTTGGTGTTTCCCATATTTTAGGAAATTTTAAATAATTTACCTGGGTCCTCATCGCTCCCTGAACTCTGTATTTAGAAATTTTGATATTGAGGCCGGTCGAGCCCCAATATTCTCTGAGGCAGTTTAGATGAATGATCACTGTCTTCTTTTCTCTATTCAGCTGGATGGAAGTGCGGTAAATTTAAATCTTCCTGCCGATTGGTAAATTACTCGACGAATTGCCTTACGAGAAAAAAACTTTAAAAAACTTAAAACCACGAGTGGCGCCAGCAGCAAAATCATGCGTAATAAAGGACTCAACCTTTTGAAAGGTATGGCGGATTCCTAATTTGACATTTTCGATACAATATTAGCCAAACAGAGTCTCGAGGTTATAATTCAGATTTAGCCAGTTTGTAGAACTCAGCCTTCAATTGCGTCAGAAATGTGTCCAAAACTTTTTTGTGTGCTTAAAATCCGTGACACATAAAGCGAACAGAACATAAATGCCAAAACCGAAAATCTATCTCTTCCCAGGGTTTATTATGAGAAAAACCTAATTTTTAATACAACATGATAATTACTATTTAAAACTTCTAAGGGGCGAATTTTTGGTCGATAAGTGCTATAATTTTTTTAGACATGCCCAAAAAAAAACCACCGGTTTTTTTTGGACATTCGCCTCGAACATCTATCTCCTCTCAGGTTAAATTTGCAAATTAGCTCAAAATTTGCAAGAGCTAGTTAAAAAAAATAGAAAACTTCTCATGGGCGTTTTTCGACAATTCCCGACCCCAAACTTCAAATATGAATTTTTAAATGGTCACGTTTAAAATGTTTTTCGAAGTAGGCTCAAGAAAGCCTGGCTGAGAGAATACTTAAAAGAAGTTGGCTACCGTCAACCGATATTTTGAAGTTTGGTGGTCAATTGACAATACTTATTTTTAAAGATAATTTTATGTGGTCATTTTTGACTTAAAATTTTGAGCTATCTGAGAACTGAATCGGATTGCCAAAAGCGAAAATAAAAACGGTAGTGTTTGTGGAATATTACTACTAAAGGGCTGCCTGGGCACTTTGGTTGAGAAAAATTTTGCACGAACTAAACAGTATAGTCTATACTGAATTTTATTATAAACTGATCATACGCAACTGAATCGGCGGTCCGCGAAATATGAGTTTTCATAACAATACTTGTTTAATTTGGCGGTATGGAAAATAACTTATTCTCGTATCAAATTACTCAGCCATAACTAAGGATGATAGATGAAATTCGAATTTTTTAAATTAATGTTAAGGAAGTAACCGCGACACGTTTCACTGTTTTTTTTAAACACTGTAGTTTGATGAGGAGAGTCGCTACGGATGTTGAAATTACAAGTTGTTGGAGATAAATGTCTGAATTTCGGTCAAAAAAAGTATCAAAAGTTTTTTGTATGCACGGAACCGGACCGGTAAAAAAATTTAAAAATTTCAAAAAAAAAATTTCACAACGAATATTTATTATAGGATGGTGAAATTTGGACGTTTTTTGTGGTACCTGAACTTTGCAATGCGTGTGCATCAAAACTTTAATCAGATATCGAGAACCGGCTCATAGTACCACGTTCAATCAATTGCAAAGTGACTTTTGTTGGAAAAATTTCTGATATTTTCTCTGGCAAAATGATTTTTATCGGTATAAAAACAGCCGAAAATCGATTTTTGGACGTGGTACTACTACCGGGTAGGTACTACGCATGAACTTCTCACATGATCTTTATGTATCAGTATTTTAATTTTCGGGCTATCTGTATGAATAGAAGTCTTAAAAGTTTTAACGATTCTTTGACATACTAATTCGGGTCTTCGACGATAATTCGAAGTACTTTTTAAAATACACATAGTACCAACTAAGCAACGGTAATTTGAAAAGTTTCTCAAATTACTAAAAAATAACTTTGGGAATGGAACTTTCAGACCTTTTTAACGACTTTTTCTCATTACACCAAGATCCGAATAGATCAGGTGACGACATAATTTAAAAATAAGGCTTTGAATATGTCATACTATAAATCTTATTTCTCGACAAATAACCATCACGTGACGTGTTTAGAAAAATATTACTTATGTTCAAAACTCTTAAATTAGGTGTTTTATTGGCCCAAAAAATTTTTCGGCGTAAATTTGATCACTATTTGTTTATACTTCAAACATTGGTTTCCTAATTTTGAGGTGTCACGTTGATCTCGCGTTTGGACTTGGTGTAAATGGGAAAGGAAAAAGTCTTAAAAAAATTCTGAGCAACACCCCTACTTTTTCAAAAATTGATTTAATGCTATTTTTTGAACAAAAAAAACAGTTACTACTTTCTACCAACCTTATTCCTTAAATATCCGCGACGTGATCTTTTCGGGCTATGATGTAATGGAAATATTTAGAAATTTTTCTGATCACGATGAAGGATTATTTTCGTTGATTTAAAAAATTTTTATAGAAATAAGTACTGTTATTACAGATAAAAATTGTCAAAAAACACACAAAACGTTCAGTTTTGGTTCAAAGTTAATCGATAACTTCATAACTAATTCTTGTCATCAATAGATAAGCGTTCGTAAAATGCGATTAAATGGTGTATGGCAACGCTGTTGGCATAAATCGAGTCTACGAGTTAGCCCGCCATGCCAAAATAGAAAAAAATCGCATGTGCAATGAATGAGAGAGTAGGCTTCTCAAGTGCTTTTTGGGAGCCTAACTAAATATTTTCTTATCGGAGGTAGATTAAATCAGTCGGATGATCTGCCAGTCGAGACAAAAATGAATAATACATTCAACTTTTTTAAATTTTACCGGGATAACTTTACCTTATTGTTTAACCTTAACCCCCTCACACACAACGCCATTCGAGGGACCGCAGATTTTGAATGTCTCAAAACGACGATGAGAATTAATAATAACGAACTTTCAATTCAAATGTGCCATAAAGTTCGCAATTTTATTTCGAGAAAATGCGTTGTAAAAATTTCATACGACTAGCAGTTTCACATATATATGTTGCCCCTTTTTTTTTAGGCATTTTCGTCTATTTTTGTAAAAAATTCTAAGCATAAATAACTAATTAAATTAAATTTGAGGAGAACAATATTTAGGAAATTGACCTGAAGGCTACTCTTAGTATATTTTTTTATTTCTCTGGGTCTCTTTGGGAGTTTTTTTTTTTCCACAGTGATTTCTTTTAAAATCCGAAAGAGATAAAAACTCAGTGTTTATTAAATACAAATGATAAATGTTTTTGAAATAAATCAGTTTGATTTGTAGTTGGAATTTACGTATATTTTTCTACTCCGTAATAGAGCTTTCAAAAGTTCTACGTCACAAACTATTTTATTCAATTCGTTTCTGATTTTATGTGCGTACTTTTTGATGCGAGGTATACGAAACTTGGTTTTCGACGATAGATAGATTTTTTTTCAATCTGAGACCATATTTCATAGCCAAGTTCCATTTAATTATTTGTAATTAATATATTATTTTTGGAAATGATATGGTTTCATTCGATGAAGTACCCTGAGAATAAACCTCTATTTTTTCTTGCTTATGTACACAGATAAAAATTAAAACAAATATTAGCTTTCAATTAAAGTCTATCCTTTGATCTGGGTCACGAAAAAGTAATGAATGATCTAATCACCTGACTAGCACCGTATAAGCGCCATGTAGCGGTCCCCGAATGGACGTTTTGTGTATGTGAGGGAATTCAATGGTTCTTGTGTGTGAGGGGGTTAATGGCCCATTAATAATGGAGGTGTGCATGTACTGATTTGAATTTGTGCCAGAGCTGTTGTACAAAATTCTAAGCTTTAGCCAATATTTAAAAAGTGCAAATGTGTAGATCCTGCCTTATCTTTGTGTGAAACTCAAAATGTCAACTAGATATTGGTGATGATGTACACCAATCGGTGACTTAGTTTCGTAACAGGAGGTCACTTCGCAAAATTTCAAACCCTATCTCCTCCCAGACCATATTACATCGTATATGTAGTCGAAATTTGTTTGAAAAAGTTGGACATAAATATGTGAATAAGCAAAACTAGACTTAAGGAAAGCAATTTTCATTTATTAGCGGGCCAATAACCGAGATTTTTAGGCCATTTTTTCACGATTTTTATGTTAACAATCATTCTTCGCGAGTTAAATTCAAAAAATATGCATTTTTTCAAGTTAACGGCTCAAACAAAAACTATGAAAACACTGGGAGGAAAGGTATGGTGACCGTCAACACGATATTTTGAAAGATTTAGTGGTCAAATCTTACAAAATATTTTTTGGACTTAATTCTGAAAAAATGAATAGGAAAATCGAAAACAAAACACGAAAATTTCGAAAATGTTTTTTAAGGAATTTGATCGAAATACATTTTTGTTAACGATCATCCAAAGCAACTTTGAGCACTTTTGATTCGCCTCTAAGTCTTGATAATGACAGATAGTATAATACCCACGCATTTCAAATCTGTTTCGTAGTTTTTGCATTATCAAATCAATGAGCCTCACCCATATGAATCCGTCCACCGTTGACATTGTTCTATCACCCTAAATTAATTTATAACTTCTACCGTTTAACTCCAACACTTTTCAGTAAGTTCGCTATGACTTACTTAGTAGAATCATCGGTTATTGGTTTCTACGAAAATCAATCAGACTCCCAACATAAATGAAGACTCCTCAGGGAGCTTATTCGAGCAACTGCAGTCAGTATACAGTTATGTTAGGTGGCGCGTCAATCTACCGAGTCTTCCGCCTGAAAATTCCATGGATTCAATCTTTCAGACATTTCGAAGTTCGGCGACCTCGATTGACAAATTGCCTTTAATTTTCGCACTTTAAATTGACCATTCAATACTTTTATTAGGTGAACATTATCCTATAATGATTCTTCAAACTACTTTTTATCAGGTGCCCGACGTATAAGTGACGGATAGTGACCACTGAAACTTACTCGAAAACCTCGCTCACGCCTCAAAACACAACAACGAAAAACTACCTATTTTTGGAAAATTTCACCTATGCCACTCAATTCTGTAGTGCTTACATTCGCCAACGTTGTTATGTTTCTGACGGAAAAATTCAATTTTCAATTATGGTGAAATAATATGATTAAGCTTATCCTATTCGGAGAATTTTCAAGGTGTTGAAGATACTAATGAGGAAGCCTGTTATCTCAGGTTTGGTAGTCATAATTGGGTAAGACTTTTTTACTCACTTTTTTAAGTTACTTTCTAAGATAAGTTAATTACCAATCGTTATGAATTTTTCGATAAACATTGTGAGGTATGATCAAGTTCAATGCCGAGATTCTAATAAATCTAGCTCGATCAGTTGTAATTCCGGTCCGAAAATTCACGGACAATTCTTTTTCAAAACATTTGTCAAAAAAAGCGAAGTTCGTCTTAGATCTCTCAGAAGTCCACTCTAACGTGCCTTTTAGATTGGCTGCATTCAAAATATTGCTCAATTCATTATAATCCTTTATGGTTCGATGATTTAGGCCATTTCCATTCAAGTTCACAATATGTCCCTTGTATAATCTGCAGTGCGCGCGTATATGTGAAGGGCTATCCAACGGTAACCAGAAAATAATTACCTTACTATATGCCTTCCGAAATTCTAGCTACTTCAAAAAAAAACGAGGCTCCTAGCTTAGCCGATTGACGCATTTCAATAAAATTCCTAACATCAAAAGAACATCAGGCTACGGCGTATGCTTCTTTGCTGAAAAAACTTTCTATCGCGCATTGCTAATCTTTTTAGTTGAATACATCGTTTTTCTCATAGTTTTGGCCAGGAAATCGTTTTTTTCATAGTCTGTTTTGATTTCTGATATCATTTCCTTTAAACCGTGTGGCCAAATATTATGTGTCGCGAGTTTTAATCATCTAAAATATGCAAAAACCATCTAAATTATCCCTTCTCATTATCTCAGGATTTTTGAGATTTAAAGCTTATTTGATTTGTTCAAATTTCGGAATTAATTGAGTTTATTCAACTTTTCTTCTAAAATAAAATGCCCCAGCTCATTAATAATTTGAAAAATACGTATTTCTTAGGAAAGTAGAATTTTGAATTACCACATTAGTTGAGATTACTCAAACAATCGAAATTTAAGATTTAAGTCCATTCTATACGAACCAGTATTATAAGCGTCATTCAATTTTCAATAAGTATTTAACTAATTTAATTATAAATCGCAACTTTATTGCCAGCGTCCTTGATTAGGCTATTATCTCCAAAAAATATCAGAGGATTTCATGAAGCCGATTCTTATACGGAATCTCACCGATTTAGAGTGTTGATTTTCCAAATTAAACTATATTAAATAGTTTTTGAATATATAAATAAATAAAATACATGCTATAGGTCCGATCTTGTTGCATCCTTCAATTTTCAAATAATGTGAAAGACTGTGTAAGCTCTATCTACGGCTTTAAAGCTGTACCTGTCTTATGCAGAAGCAATTATTAGAACTAATCAAATTCTAGAAATCATGTTTCATGAAATATACTTGATTCTATTGGCAAATACCCTAAACTACCTTCGAGGCTCTTTCTTATAGCGTACAGATTCACATTATATACGTTGTTGTCCTCTTGGAACAAGGAACTTTTTTTTTTTCCTGTATCTTTTCAACACGGATTAACTCAAATATTTCTAGGAAATCTGTTAGATGTTCAAAAATGCCTTAATTTTTAAATTTTGCTGTCTAGCTGCACTTTTGGTAATTTTTTTAAAATTTTTAGGGTCTTTTTCGTGTTCCATTGATATCGATTTAACTTCAAAACAAATTTCAATGAAAATTTGAACCTGTAAAAACATTGCTCAAATTATAATTTTGCATTCAGCGGTTAACTGATGGTCATCTATTGAAATTTTCAAGGTCATCGTCTTCCGTGATATCGATGAACCCTTTAAAACCACAATTTCATAAAAAGTTGTTAGCTTTTTTAAAAATGCCTCAAATTTTAAAACTTCGCTCTGTTAGCCGGAACCTGTGATTATTTGTTTGAAAAATTCCAAGGTTATGTTTCGTTTTCCTGATAAATAGTCACCCTATTGACAAACTATTTGGTGAAAATATGTGATTTTTAAGGGAGGTGTGGATGATGTTCTGCACATTTGGGAGGTTGGTAGCGGCTAATTTACTTGATGACGGTGAACATTTCTTATTTAATACATATTGAAAAGATCTATCCTTGATGTGCGATTGCCATGAAGACAGTTTCAGATACCGCTCTCCACCAACCACTTGGGTTAACCTCGCGGTTTAACACGAGATCTCAGCTATTTATTCAAGAACAAGGATCTAGAGACTTAATCGGAAAGTTTTGAGATTTTGGTAAATCCGAAAATTGTTCGTGAATTAGTTGAATGGGAGTTAATTTTTTGATTTTTTGCTAGGAGTCCGCAATCTGATTGAATATGCCGGAAAATGATGTTTTTTCGCACTGTTTGATCACAAGGCTTTTTCTGTGGACTTTTAGAAAAATAATAGGTTTTTCTATAATATTGTATTTGCTCTCTGCAACTGTTTGTGTTGAAAATGAGATTAGTTGCTACTATCGTTTCCAGCAATCGTATACAAGAATATTTTGGTGGCACGTGATTTTCAAATTCGTCACTTTTATGTTCAAATTTCGATTTCGCGCCCTTTTTTTCAATTTACCAGCAATTCAGGGCGAATTTCAAAAAGTATCCCTATTTTGAGGTATCAACCACACTTGGATTGTTTTATTCCGAAAATGACAGTTTCTGGCATTTACCCCAGAAAAAGCTCTGTATCAAAACGTCCGAAAAAACACCATTTTTTCGGCATATTCAACCAGATTGCTGACCCCTGAGGCAAAAATCGGAAAAAATAGCTCCCACTCACTAAAATTCAGGAACAATTTTTTACGGAATTCTCACCAAATTCTCAAAACTTTCCGATATAAGCTGCTTAGGATCCTTGTTTCTTTGAAAAAAGCTGAAGGACTTCGTGTTTAACCGCAATAAACAGCGAATGGTTGTGGAAAGTAGGTACTGAACTGATCGAATGGAATCGCGAGATCAAGGATATATCGTTTCATTTCATTATGAGAAATGTTCTACCGTCATCAGTTCAGCCGATTACGAAGACTCAAAATGTCAGGAAATCATCCACACCACCCAAAATTTTTTGATGATTGGTTCTTAGTACTCACTTACATTACTCACCTGTATCATTGGAGCATTTTTAATGCCTCTAACAGCATTTTGTCGGTGAAATATACTGAAAAACTAACAGTTCAGAGAAAAACCGAAAAATGTACATTTGTAGATCTATCCTTAATCTTGCGAAAGAGTAATCACAAATTCATTGTGTTGACCATGACACCTATAGATACAGTTATCGGAACAAGGTGACATTTCCAACTGGAAAACTATCTCCTCCCAGACGGTCAATCAAGCTACAAATTTTCACAGATTTCACCGTAACGTAGTTATACAATCTTTTCTCGTTAGGCTTTTTGTTTGATCGACGACGAAACAATTCTAGAACGCCCAAATAACCGTCGATATTTCACAATTTCAAGACTTCAAAATCTATCTCCTCCTAGGATATATTTGCCAAAATGGCATCAAATTTTTAGTTCAAGTATTCCTCAAGAACAATTGGGAAGAGACTCTCGCGGGCTCTATTTTCTAATTCTCTAGCCTTAACTTGAAATATGATTTTTTTTGTCAATTTCGAAAAAAATTTTCCGAAAAAAAAGTTTTTCGACAGGTAGTCCTCAAAAAAAAGCAAGTGACACCACTTGAGAGAAGTTGGCTTACTCAGTCGATATTTTGAAGTTTTCAGTGGTCAAATTCGAGCAAACCGTTATTTTTTAACTTCATTGTTTAAAAAAATACTTGAAAAAAGATCGAAAAAAAATGCGAGAAAATTTTTCAAAAAAATTTTTTTGATGATGAGTTCTTAGTACACTTGATTATCACCCCATCAATTTGAAGCATTTTTTTATGCCTCCTAAGGCCTTTATTAAAATCAGAGTCGATAAACCCCGCTTAAGGCCAGTGCTTCCCTTTAATAGTTTGCGTTTGAGAACGGTCATCCCCTTAAAATCACCTATTCAGACCAGACCCTAACAAACCCCTTACATATCTCAGTTTCACATCTTAAAAGTGAGTTACTTTTTGCAAATTTGAGGGATATAAAGTGCCGTTCCCTATCCCCTGGGGATGGAATCCCGTTTTTGGAGATAGCAATGGGGAGGGATGATCCACTACGGGGATGCATGTGGGGAGTCATCCTCATCTCCTGAGAGATCCATCCCAAGGCGGATGAGGAATAAAGCTTGTCGGGAATGATCCCTTTTACAACCCTTGAGCTTAACATGCCTACTTGACATTCAAGAGTCGAAACGCTAGCTCTCTTTCACTTATTAGATTCACTTTTAAGATATAGCCAGTTGAACCAAATATAACCTCTTTCTGATATTTGAACAAAAATCTTGCATTCTAAAAACATGCCTATAATAGACGAAAAAGCTCGTCCAATCAGAAATGTGCTTATCAAAAAGTGGCGAATTATTCTTTCAAATTTATTCCTCTCTGAGTTCTTGAGGTGAAACATGAATTTCATGACTTAAATTAACCGGAACACCGAACGTGAGCAGACGCTTTAGCCAAAGCTTTTGGGGAAAAAAATCTCCCGATAAGGTTCAAATTACCGAAAAACATATTTGACCCTATGTTATTCACTGCAATGGTTAACCAAAAAAAGTATTTATTCTTCAAAATTAAGTTATAAAAACACAACGTTTGTTTTAATTTAACCGCTAGACGCGAAATCGAGCATATTTTTTTTTCGAAGTTTTCTCAAAATAGACAAATACACTCACCGACAAATACACAAAGAATTCCGATGATGTAAACTTAATTTTTATTTTCTCTGAAAGATACTCAAAAGGACTTTCCTAAAACTCAGTTCCTCAGATTTCTATCTTATCGTTTAAACTGTCGCTTGAAGTCAGCACACTATTGGTAAGAGTTTTTGAGAGAAATTGTCAAAAAGAAGTAAGATGAAATAATTTCTTTTGAAACGGACGTACCTAGAAAATTTTACTGCCAATTTATTGAATTCCTCGTGGCAAATTCTATGTTATGTTGAGTTTGATCAAAAAATTTCCAGAACTTTTCTTTCATCCGATTTAAGCGGATTCAAATTTTTCAGCACCACTTAGGTGGTGCTGAGCTTCCAAGGGTTAAAGAAATATTTATTGGTAAGTGGGATTATGAATATCCGAGTGGAAGAAATAAACGTATACTAGAGTTATATTTATCAGTAAGTGAAATGTATAATGTTCCTTTATTATATACTTTTACCAACGGAACTCCATCTCAAAAACGGTTACTATCTCTATATCGCGTGTTCGAATCCCACGAATGTTGTCTTAGTGATTGTTTTGAGTATGATTATAAGCAAGGGTGCTTGATTTTGGGACCGTTAAATTTGATCGGTGTGTAATCACTCAAGCAATCACTAAGACAATCACTTAGACAACATTAGTGAGATTCGAACTCGCGCTTTAGAGATAGTTAACGTTTTTGAGATGTATTTCAGTCGGTTAAAGGATGTGTGAGGTCGCCAGTTCCAGGATTTTTTCAAAAACATTTTCGAAACACTTTTTGCTACATTTTTCGAAACGGTTTAGACTGAATTAACCTTTCATTCATGAGAGATTTTATTTTTTCAATTGTCTTTTTGAACTGTTGAAATGTTAGGTTCATTCTATTTGTAAGAAATATATCATACCGCGCAAATCAAGAGTTATTTGCGCGTTTTTAATGTTTCCAGTTCAAACTTTCCACTTATATATTCCACTTATATGTTTTAAAGTCAACCTTGAATCTGACATGACCGTTCGATTTGTTGAGGTAGAGAGTCGCGACAGAGTGAGAGAGAGCGACTCGAGTCAAGCGGCTCGAGCCTCTTTCGTTTTGTGCCAACCAAAGACTTTAACTATTTTAACTTGATTATTATTAATAAAGTGAATCTAAACACATTTTATCCCCAATAGCTCAATTTTTTTAACTTAAAAAAAAATAATTAATTATATAAGTGTCTCCATAACTTTTTTTAACCTGACCAAACGAAATCTTTAAAAAAGATATAATGATGAAAATAAATATTGAAAAACATATTACATGTACATGATTTGTATAAATAAACTAATTAATTTGTAGATCTTTTGATTTATTATAATCATTTTCGATACAGGTTTTTTTTGAATGAGAATTATTCCGCAAAAATTGCATGAGCGTAATTAGTTTTACTAAAAAAAACATATACTAAAACAATACTGTATATATCGATACGTCAAAAATACCTCAAAAAACAATGGACATTAACACATTTGTATTGGTTTTTTGAGACACAATTATATCTAGTTTTTTGCAATTTAAAAATTGAATTTTTTACAACGTTTCGAATATATTTTTATTCATCTTCAGGTATTAATGAAAAGCAGAACAAAATTTGAGGAAAAGTTGACNCAAAAACTTATTTGGTATTATTCAAACGGGCATCCAGATAATACCAAATTAAAGCCCGTTTAGGTTATGTCATCACCGGTCATACACTTACAAATAAAAGTCATTTTTTGATGTTTGACTTGTTTGTTGATGTCTGCTTTTCATTAATACCTGAAGATGAATAAAAATATATTCGAAACGTTGTAAAAAATTCAATTTTTGAATTAACACATTTGTTGGTGTTACATTGTAACAGTTACATTGTAACAGTTACAACTCACATCGGATAATTAATTAAAAAATTGAACAATTTTTTGGAAAGTCATTTGTCTCCAAATTTTAATATAATAACTTGACGTTTTCCAGCTTGCGACGCGCAGGGACTGCAAACGGTATACCGCGGTATGCAGCAAACTAATTTATTAACAAATAAATCACACAGTACTTGGTATTTATTAACAAATAAATCATACAGTAATTGGAAATTTTAAATAAATAAATTCATATAATGTAAAATACAGTTTCTTAAATATTTTCTTGACACTAGTAGACGTCTTCTTCAGAATTACTTGGACTTTCTCTTGCGGGTATTTCAATTGCTTCCACCACACCGTATCGCACACTTTTTGTACTTGTTCCACTTCGAGCAACATCAACTTCATTTATATTTGACAAAATTGATTTTCTTATGATAGATTTTTAAAGTCGCCTCTTTAGAACACTAACTTACCACTTATACTGGGTGATGGGTTTTTATAACAGGGTAATTTTGCTCAAAATTTGAAAGTTGTTTTCAGTCAAAAACTTAGATATTTTTTTGAAAATTTTTCGAGTTTTCTTTCAAATTACATGTGCAGGGAACAATTATATGCAGTCAAAACCCACAATTTGTTTCGAATATTTTTGAGAAAATCAAGTATCAAAAACAGAGGTTCTTCTTTTTAAACTTACCTTGTTTTTCAATAATGGTTTCTTGTAGTACACATGGTGATGAGTTTCCATTTAAGTGTGTCATGGGTATCCATTATAAGAGATTTTCACAAATGGTATATTGGTTGGTGTATTTCCTAAGAATTTAAAATGTTTAAGCACTCACAATGTTAGAAAGTGGCTAGTCGGATACCGACTGTCGGAATCGAACAAAACAAAATTCAATAAAATTTATTATCAGAATTTTCGGACCATTTTGAACTTTTGAAAGTGTTAGACTTTGATCAGATTTTAGGAGCCGAGAACACATAACCGCTTCGTATCAATCTTCTGATTATGAATATTTTAACTTTTATAAGTGTCCAATTTTACTAGAACAACAGTGTTATGAAACACAAGTACCAAAAGACGATTTGAAATAAGAAATTTCAAAAGTCAAAAATTGGTAGAGATTTTATTTTATTTGTCAGGTTTGAGATCTGTTTCGAAATTATTTTAAACGTGTAAAAACGACTTTCAAATTAAATTTGTTTGTTTGTTTCGTGAAATAAAATTTCCATTTTTTTAGTAAAAATCATCTTCAGATTAGTATTTAACAGTTAAAAAAATTAAGTAATAAATTATCTAATAATTTGCGAATCAATTCAAGGCCAATCATTGGCAAATTATTTTCTGTAATTATCAGCCAAAAATCTATTCCAAACTTTATGTACGGTTTAATACTTACTTACTGAAGATGATTTGAAAAATCGAAAGCTTATTCAAAAATGTAGTAGTTTTACTATTTAAAAAATACAAAACGTACAGCGTGAGTATTTTCGATTTCTCCTCTTTTTTACCCAGACGGCTAGACAGCAAAAATCTTAAGCAAAGTATAGGCAATTTTGGCTGTCTACCCGTCTGGGTGAAAAAGAGGAGAAATCGAAACAACTCACGCTGTATAGCTAAATTTTTGTATCGGAACTTGAAAATCATTTCTTGAACGACTCGAAGTAACTGACGCAACTTCGACGAATTAATGACGCACTTTGACCATGTCATCCCAATGCATTGATCCATACTAGTGTTAGATGGACTTTGTATCGCCATCATTCCTGTTAGCTGAATTAAATTTTTTATTTTGGTGGACATTTTCAATATTAAAAAATCTTTTTAACTTTACCCTTCCATTCCTTGTATTTTTTGGTACATGTTCAAAATCTTTTTCGACTGTTATTCTGTTTCTGCTCGTTTATTACGAACTGGTGTGGCTCAAATTCGGATCAAAAAACTGTGCTCATTGATACCTACGACAGCAAAGCCGTAAAAAAAAATAAAAACTTAATTTCGTATCGAAAAATTATGAAAAATTGAAGTTTTTCACTTATTTCGATGTAAAAAAATAATTTTTATATACACGTTTAATTTCATGTTTAAAAATTCTTAATTCAACTTTTCGTGTTTAATCAAAGTCAAGCCATGTCAATCAAAAATTTGCGTCGTCGTTTATAAACCCATTATCTACGCTGTTTGCGCACCTCAAAATTGTTATTTATCAAAAACAAAACATGTTTTTAGAAATTTTTTAACTTAGTCATTTCTCATACAAATTCGTAACAATCATCCTAAACAATTTCGCGCACAATTTGCACTGTCGACTCAACAAAAAACTGCAAAAACATTATTTCAAAAAAAAATTACTATGATTAATTTTATACATGTACAAATAAAAGCACAGAGAAAATTCTTCGAGGACAAAAATTTGCTTCATAAATGTCACAACAGTTTGAAACGAATCCACAGAGCAAAACAAGCACTTAAATTTGTACAATCATGTACTGAGAAAAAAGTCTATCCGAAATTTGTAACAATCTCCACGTCACAATTGCAAAAAATTTGTCTGACAAAATTGGAAATCCGAAGATCACAAGCTCTATTTGTCACCTCATTAATATGCCTGATTTTTTAATACATGAACCCTCATTTTCTCAACTTTATAATCTATAGATGCACAAAAAGTATCTGATCCGATCACATATCCGATCAGATCAGACATTTTGTGATCGGATCTGATCGGAAGCACATTTCAAAATTGGAATATCGGATAGGATCGGACTCGATTAAAAAATATGTGATCGGATCGGAAACAAGCCGATCTGATCGGTTTGATCGGACCTGCTCGGTCTTTTCCGAGCAGATATTTTGGCTCGGACGCCGATCCCTGGGTTGCTCGGCATAATTTCTCACAAAAAGTTCTTTAATCCGAAACTTGAAGAATTCTTCTTTCATAATACTTACCCGACATTATAGTGTTTCCAATAGTATTTCTTCTTGAATATGGTGAATATGATAAATCTTTTTCTGATGTTATTGGTATAAGAGGTCCTAAATCTAGCATTCTTTGCTTCTCTTTTCTTCTTTCTCTCATTGTTCTACGCGCTTCAATGCTACGAAAAAAATACAATTTTACTTTGATATATCAAAGATTGGTATCACTAGGCCCTTAGGTTCGCGTTTGACCCGTTTTTGACCAATGAGAGCACCAGATTTCACTTTTTTGACCAATAAGAGCTTCGAAAAAAAGTATAACCACGAGACACGAAGCCAAGGGCCTAGTGATAGCAATCTTTGATATATGGATCACTCGGCCTCAGAGTACAAATCCTAATATTTGAAAATGCAAAATCTGAGCATTTTGATTGGTTGTATCCTTTCTTAATCTGATCCAATGAAATCGGCCTATTCCGCATCAAGAGGTTTTGATTGGGTGCTAATATCTTGCGTTGTTTGTATAATTCAATATTTAGGATTTGTACTGCTGAGGGCGGGTAACTCCATATCTAAAAAGAGGGATATCTCTAGCAGCTCTACTTACTCGTGGCTTGCAGTTTGCCCACTTCATTTTCGAAGGTCTTCTCCCGTAACATAAAGTGATGATGTCCAATCTTTGATATAAATTTTGATTATTAATGTCCAGGGTGGTTTTATATTTCACTTTATGTAATTATGTAACTTTATATAATATATGTACCATGTCTAGCGTTATAGCCGAGATCATGAGCTAAAATTTGACATGCCACGTAACTCGGTCAAACAAGATATTTTGTCTCTTATCTCTCAGCCGCCCGTACAGGCTGTATGGCAGAGCCAATCGACTTTAAACGGGTTTTCGACCCTTATAGCATAATGTATCATCGTTTGACCCAGTAAACGATTCAAAATTTTTGGCCAAAAATCTATTTGTGCGTTTTTTTTTGGAAGAAGAGTACTTCTTATTGCAGAAAAATGCCTCACAATATCTCCAAGACATATTTGAGGCCAATCACATTAAAAATAAGACTTTCCTTTCCATAGTACGGGTTAGTGTATCGAATCTGCTGCCGGAACGTATTATATTGAACAATTAATTGTTGTTTAGTCTTCAAAGTCTCTTGATTGTTCTTTGCGGGGCTGGATCGCCCATGCGTAAGATAATGATATAATTTATGTTGTACCCTTTTTGTGTAATCATGGACAGGAAGATATTTTCACACTTAATTAATAGGTCCCTGTAAAGGGGGTGGTCGAGGGCAATCTGGGACCTTTTTAGTAACTGCGCTCACGAATGACGGAGAACCGTAGTAACTTCCGCAAAAAATGATGCATGAATGCTCGTGAAAAAGTTAAAAAAAAAAAAAAATGATCATTTTTGCCATTTAGCGCCACCTAAGAAAAAAAAATTTCTAATTCCGGGCCCAACGTCGATTCCCACGTGAACTCAAAACGGTCATTCGTGAAACAAATCGTACCAAAAATTTGGTCATGGACGAAACCTGACAAAAATTTTTTAAGATTAAGTTTTGGCACTTTCTCTAGAGTTGGACATGCCTATTCAACACATGGAATAATATTTGTTTAATCTAAAGATGTCATCAAACCTTGTCTTTGCATACAAAGTATCAATGACAGTTACTACTGCTTTCTCCGTTTATTCTTGAGGCGAAGTTAAAAAGGCCAGATTGCCTCGACCACCCTTGATGAAAACCATAAATAATTGGCAATTTGATAGCTGGCTCCTCAGAGCCAAATCGAGGCGGCTTTGGCCATCTTAACTGCGGATCTTACCGATGATGAATACCCCCATAAACATTAAGAGTTATTGTGAGCTATCGATAAGAACGTCTTTGGAAAAAAATCGCAGTTTTAAACGCAGCAAAACACACTAGCTTCGCAACGACTAACTTCGACAGATTCTAAAGCAGGATTTTAAAAATTAGAAAATTATTCACCGGTGAAAATCGTCCTTTTTCGAAAGCTATTGATTGATCTACTTATCAGCTAGGAAAATGAAAACTAATTTGTGTTTCTCATATTTTAGTTAAAATTTAAAATAATCTACCTGAGGTCATCATCGCTCCCTGAGCTTGTATCTAAAAATTTGATAATTTGAGGTGGTTGACCTTTATTCTCAGAGGCAGGTTTAGATGAATCACTGTCTTCTTCTATAGGTTGACTGGAAGTGGGTAAATTTAAATCTTCAGTGCCGATCGTAAATCTTCTCGACTGAATTGGCCTACGAAAAAAAAATGTTAAAAACTAAAACTACAAATGGCGCTAGAGCAAAATATGCACAATTGAGAGACCCAAACTTTTAAAGCCAATGAATAGAAGCAGTTTTATAAATCTGCATGACTTTAAACTCCGATCACGTCACGATCCTAAGTCTCAATTTTTCTCAATCCTAATCCCGAAGCCTAATTTTTTTCTCGACCTAATACAGGGAGAGGCCGAATATCGCCGACAGTTTTTTCAAAAAACATCCGTTATATTGGTCATTTTCGGCAGTGTTGGCACTTTCGACGATATATTGGGACAGAAATAAATTTTTCTTTCAAAAATGAAAAACGCCTAGGGGTACGAAATGACGTCATAATTTGAAAATTTTCCCAATTTTATAAGGAGTTTTACTATAGGTTCAAATGAATTGAAGTACCAAAATGTGTGCCATTACGTACTTCAAACGCAATCAAATAACAATTCAAAAAGGTAGATTTGGGAAATTAAATTTTGAAATATGACGTTATTTATGAGTCATGACTAAGGTCAGTAACGGGCGTAAAATCGACTCTTAAACTAATTAGTTTATTGACGATTTGTCATCGGTGACTTGTGCAGAATTTTAAGGCGAATTTTGGAAAATAAAAAAATTTTATTCGGTAAAATCGCATTTTATGCTTTAAATTGACGATTGAAGTAGGTGCCCATGCCTGTGCAATCCTAAAATTATGCTTATCGGATAGCAAATGTCGATTAAGACAATAAAATCGGAGGGAAAAGAATGATAGACAAAATCAATTTGAGTTTTTACCTACGCATTTTATCATCAAAATTCCTTCAAAAAACCGAAAAAAAATTTCGAAATTTCTTTCCGAAAATTCAAAATTAGTTTTTGATATTTATCATTAAATGTTTTTTGACGCGATCTGTGTTATAACAAATAAAATGAATGATACATCAACCTTCAAAGCGCCTTTCAAAGCCCAAAAAGTTGTTTTTTATACGCAAATTGTGACCAAAAATTTTCATGTTCGGAATAATTTTTTTTGAGAGTTTAATCATTTAAACTCAAGAATCAGTGCTGAGGGATCTAGTTTTGCAGATAAATCTCCCCGTACTGATCCTAGTCATGAAACAGTCAAATAAATATCTACTAAAAACCTCAAACGCCCACGCAATTAAAAATCGTGAAATTGCGTAGGTTCTTTTCGACGATATGGGGCCTCGCCCTATATTATTTCACAATCTCAGTCTCAATCCGTATTAAGAACATGGCTTTAACTTTCCACTTCTAAATTTGAATTCATACCTTTTCCCTGGTGAATCACTCATTATTCAATTCTTTCCAAACTAACTTTTTTCGAGTTCACACTGTTCGCGAGTGAACTGTTTACTTCTAAAAAAAGTCAAGAACACTCAATCTAGAACTTATTCCTGGTTTCTGCGAAAAAATCTTAAAATTCAGAATTTTCACCGAATTCGAAAATTTTCTAAACCGGAGGAAGTCCCTCAGAGGGACGCCTGTTTTCTCAAGGTTAGTCAACTGATAAGAGTTAGTGGTATCACAATCATATTTTCATATGTGTGGGGTCGCCACTGGCGCGTCAATGACCCACGAGTCTCAATAATTTTCACTGGCATTTTTAATTTTGCAGATAGTGCTCCCAGGTATAATTAGGGAGCGAACCGGCAAACTTTCTGACTAAACCAAAACAGTTGACCTGAATTATCTGAGCTTACAGGGTGAATGTACCCCGAGGAAATTGATTCTGAGCATGAAAAAATCTCTTTGAGCCCTCTAGTGGCCAGAAAATGACTCACCAAACTGCTTTTTTATGACTAAATTGAAATTTATAGCTGCGTGCCCGAGCGTGCGACCATATCCCTTTATCACCTTTTGGATGATCTAAGAGATGTGGGTTGAGGGAGCCAATCCTAACACTCCTAAGGCCCCATCTAGCCAGTCATGAGGCCGCGTTCTCTTCTTTTCAGCCCACATCTCTCAGATCATCCAAAAGGTGATAAAGGGATATTTGTCACGGTAGTGTAAAATTATCCATAAATCACGACTAACATAGTGGCTTAGCTTCGCGGACCTCCGCGCTAAACCCCCCTTAGTGTTCGATGTGGGCTCCGCCCACGTTAGGGGGAGACCCCCTAAAGCCCCCCCAATATGATGAATTAATTTATGCGAATATTGAGACTTTTAGATTTGGTATGCGTAAGAATTTATTTAAAAACATCAAACAGAAAGGCTAATTAAACTTGGGAGAAAAAGCTTGAACCTTCGGAAAACTTGTGAAAAAGTTGAGTGAAAAGAGACACAAATTTTTTCCACAGCACTGCCAGTATGGATCTGTATCAATTCCGAGTTTTTTTTTCATGTTGAGCGCGTCCAATCCACTGATTTAGGATTCATTGTCTTATTTCAAATGTTTTTATATTCTTCTCATTTTCTTGCTTTACTTTTCAGACGTTTCAAGTTGATTTTTCATACCTGTATCATTACGAAAAGATTCGATTTCTGCGCGTTATACTATAGAACTTCCGCCTCCCGCTTTTTTCACCAGTTACCCAAACTTAGTAGGAGCGGGAATTCTCGAATTTTGCTAAAAATAACAATAACACAAAATAAAATTTGATACTGGTTTGCTAGTTTGTTTTTCAGATTCTCCGGACAAAAAAAAGTGACATTTAAAAAAAATCTGGCTTTAAATCTTTATACAAAGTCTCTCACTGGTAGAATTTTTATGAGTCCGTATTTGTAACAGTTAAAGAGCGATGATTGTTTTCGCCGAAATAAACTTTTCTGTTCAGAAATTTTGACTCTATTATTAATTGCTGTCAATGAAATGCCAGGCAAACTTTGTCGAACATACGGTAAGCGTTTTTATCGGGGGTATTTTATAAATACAATACACTTTGCGGGCTTCAGTTTTTTTGCAAAAGGTGCGTCATCAAAGTGAGGTGGGGAATTATGGGCAGCCCATTACAGGCGCGCAAGTTTTCGCGCAATTCCCCGCAATTTATCCAATTAATTTTGTTAAGAAGCACGTGATTACTGACGAGGTGAAATAATATTCCACGTTCGACGTTGAAAGTATGAAGTTGATTGTATAATAGTTAAATTTACCTTTTTGAACATAAAATCCATAATCTCGTATTCATTGGCTGAATTGGCAAGATGTTCGCTTCCTAATTCGCAACTGGTGTTAATAATTGCACACAGGATATTCAATATCAAAAACATTTCGGTGAAGCAAAAGATAAGGTAAAAGAAAGCACCCAAAGTCGGATATTTATCAGTTAAAACCCCATACAGCGATCCACCTTAAATTAATTATAATTTTTCAGTTTATATATAGCCTTTCTGAGCGCAGATTCATGATGAATCATAAATTATGATCCCCAGGTCTGAGTATTGTTGTAAAGCAAAAATTATGCAATTCATCAAAATGATGAATATGGATCTTCACCCCGAATACGGTCGAGAGGTCTTATTACTAAATTTGTCGGGAATGATGCAGTCGGCTAATTTGCTGAAACGTATGTACTAAAACAAAAAAAGAGTTGACTTTAGTCACTCATATCCACGCATTAAGAATCATTTGCATCGTGCTTGCCGACCGCACACGGGGTGGAGATCCATGTATTAACATATTTTTGAAATAAAAACAGTTGAGATTTTTTAGTTTATTTGATTTCAAGACTTTTGGGTCATTTCTTAATAAAAACACCACTCAAGAACCTTTCGTGTTAACTTATTGTATTAGTATTTTTTTCTTATTTAGGAAGAGTCTCCTCCAAGGATATTTTTTGGTCAAAAATGAATAAGATTACCTAACATTCCATCGAATAGAGTTTCTGAGGCAATGACCAAATTCCCAAAACTTTTCGAATATTTATTCCATAAATTCAAAGCGGCCATTACAAATCCCATAGTGACAATTGTGAGACATCCCATAAAACCAGGCCATTCGTCCCCAATCTTTTTAATAACCATAATGAGCATATCAATTCGCTGATTAAATCGGAGAAGTTTTCCGAATTTCAAAATAGAGAAGAAAACTGCAAAAGATATTATGGCACCCAGTGTACTGTCTGTTACGACAATTGGGTCGAAATTTATAAAACTTCGAGGGTCTTCTTCAAATTGATCAATCGTTTTATCACCGATAACAAGTCGAGCAGTGTAGAAAATGATGATAAATGTATCCAAAATGATCATCACAATTTCATAACACTATAGTCAGGTATTTATAGATTTAACATTTGAAGAAAAATCTGATATAGCCGCTGTTTTGATAAAAAAGCAAAAGTAGCTTCACTCTCTAGCGCCCGTGTGTACATTTTTGACTACTGGTTGCTTCTATATTGATAAAAAACTGAACTATGAAAAATATTTTGGTGACATTTTCGAAAGTAACCTTGACATAAGTTTAAGGGTTATCCACTGGAGTTTCAGCGATAATTTCAAAATCTTATGATTGTTATGGTCCATAACTTATAGAGTCATTGCCAGAAAATTTAGTCCATCAGATGTTTTTTAGAAAAGAGTTTAAAAAACATGCATTTTGTTACATTCAGCGACCGCTAGTGGGCAAACTTAAGGTCCTAGAGATGTGAGACCCAGCTTATAATCATCAGAACTTTTTTCTGCCCACTGTTTAGTTAAATTTTTCGAATAAAAAAATTTCAGCAAAAACTTTAATGGAAAATAACCTTTTACCAACCAAAGTCCATCTCAAAAACGTTAACTATCTCTATAGCGCGTGTTCAGATCCCACTAATGTTGTCTATGTGATTGTCTTAGTAATTGCTTGAGTAATTACTCACTGATCAAATTTAGCGGCTCCGATATCAAGCACCCTTGCCTCAAATCAAACTCAAGACAATCACTAAGATAACATTAGTGGGATTTGAACACGCGCTATAGAGATAGTAAACGTTTTTGAGATGAACTTTGATTGGTAAAAGGATATGTTTAAAAATAAGCACTAAAAAGTTTAAATACATTCCTGCCACCCATTATTCCAGACACCAGTTATTCCCAGTTTGATGAAACCATGTCTCACGGTTGAATATATTTTATAAATCAAATGAATCATGAAAATAGCCTGTGCAACCATCATAAAAGCTCCCAGTGATCCTGTATAATGATATAATCGGAAAGTTTTGACCGTGTATGAATTCGTATTACCGCCACCTGGTAGCCATTCTGCTGCGAATCGGACTTGAGAAAATAGATTTGTGTTCGAATTATAAATTGTAAATTCTACAAAAGTTACGGTCGCAGAATGATCAATCCAAGCATTTTCGTAGAGATGATTCACGATAAAAGAACAAGTAGCTTTTTAAGGCTTTAACATACACTGTAGTCATTCCCTTTTGTAATGGTCGAAGCCCTTAAAAATTGGAGAGAAGCACAAGTCAGGTCCGGAGTCAAAATTTTTTGACTCAAAACATTAATTTCTAGAAATTTCCATCAAAATTCAAGAAATTTCTCAGACATTAAAATCTGAAAGTTAGACGCTGACTATGAAAAGACAAATTTTGACCACAAGGTGGAAATAAATGTAATTTATCAATAAAGATATATTCAGAGTGCGCACCGCAAAAAATTCGGTCAAATCAACGCGAGTTAAGGTTTTAAATTTTTTCGCTCTTGGAAATATTTTGTGACTAAAAATTCAAAATAATAACCCAAAACGGGTGATTTGGTCTAAATTATTCGGAAATTGAAATTTGCATTATGTCATTTTTTCCTCGGGAAAAACAAGAGAAGGACCTCGAGATTTATGTGATGAGTAGCTCATGAGCGATACTGTAAAATTTTGATATTTTTCATTTNACTCATTTGTTATTTCTGTGTATGAAAAAGTCACCCTCGCTTGATTCACACCAAGTTCAGCAGAATAGCCACCACCATCATGTACACCAATTTCGCCTGTAAATGGGGCACCGTTTAATTCTTGCCATGTTTTATAAACCCACGATTGTTCCATTATATTATCTACATCCAGAGCGGCAGAATCAACAGGAGAAATATGTTCTTTCCAACCCGGAGTATAATCGCCCTTTAAAAATGAAATAATTTAAGATAAAAAAACAAAACAAATATTGGTTTAAAAAATAAAAGTGTGCCCAGTAGTTTTGCGGCTGCGTCGAGTCACATGCTCATGAGGCGCGTAACAAAAAATAAAAGTTTTTATAAAATTACGTCGGTCTCAGCGCCTCTTTCACATCGTTCTCTTGGCTTATTATTGATATAAGATTGTTTGTAATCGTGAATTTCACAAGACCATGGATCACCTCTCTGTAATCGAATTCTTGCAGGTCCAACCCTACATGATATATTTTAGAAATATTAATTTATTTTTTCATATTTTTACCTAAAAGAATAGCCGTCATTCAAGAAAGCCCGATCGCGCCAGTTACGTTTTTGGCCATTATACCAGTGACTTGGGTAAAGGTCATCTCGCACAGTTGTATTTATCCACTGCCAAAATTCGTCGATAGTTGTAACACCTTCAAATCCGGTATCGCCATAGTAAAATTGATTTTTGATAGTTTCATTTTGACCAAAAGCATTTGGGTCTTTATTTCGGGTTGCAAAAAATGTCCAAAATTTTTCGCGATTAAAATTACAGAAATTTTTTCAATTATTTTTTCGGGATAAAAA
>SCLH01000663.1:345805-393245 GCA_004367855.1 Oikopleura vanhoeffeni | reverse complement strand
AACCAATATTTATCGATGCAAATCAAGTTGATATAAAAGCTTATCTTAAACGATAACTCGATTGACAAATCAATCTGCCACGATTTTTTTTTCTAAAATATTGCTTACGAATGAAAATGTATTCAAATTGTTCGAATCGATCGATAAATTCAAATTTCTACGATACGTTTTGCCTAAAAATTCTTTTAAGTCTTAGTACAAAATTGTTACACCTAACCTACTCATCCTTATAAGCGATGATCTGGGTTAAATTTTACCCTTTTGTCATACACATTGCATTTCTGCACAAATCTTTGAAAAAAAAAGTTTTATTGATATCGAAAAAAATAAAGCCAGTAGGCAGTGACTAATTGTATAGAAAATGTGTAGTTATAAGCTATGCTTTAAGATGACGGAAAAGAAAAAAGATAATTTCATTTTCACAATTTGACCGGCTGGGAACATTTTCAAATGTACCACATTCATGCATTAAAATGTTATAATTTTAAAATGTCTTCAACATTTTTTTTCTTAAAATAGTTACTAAAGCAAAAAAGACTTACCCCTCTTAACCCCTTAGCGCCCTTTGAAAATATTACAATGCAGGATTCCCGAATTTAAGATATATCTAAAAAGGGCATTACTAGGCCCCTACTTTCGCGTTCGTGCTCGACCTCGATTTGATTGGGATAAGAACTTTTAGAATTTTCAGCAATTTTTTCTGAAAACCTACTAGATATTTAGTTATTTTTTTAGAATTTTTCACCTCAATCGCTCAAAATTTCGTAATAACATTTTTGAGAATCGTGACAAATTTTCCGGTCGACTGTTGCACTAGACTAATTAGCAAAGAATTTGCCAAACTTTTTGGCGAAAAAATTCGCTATTTTAGAACTATACAGAATAGTCTCGAAAAATATTAAAACTTGATTCTATTTTTAGATTTTTGGTAACAACCCTTTATTTCCAGTTGCGATGAAAATCACGATGCAGATGTAAACCCCGTAGCACATAATGTCATAAATCACTTCAACCATTCTTTCTTCTTTATATCTTAAATCCTTAGCTACTTCTAGTTGTTTTTCAGTAGGTGGTTTTGGTGCAATCAGAGGCTGACTGTCAAATTCGGCTTCAAAAGAGCAAAGATCCAAAAATCGTTTTTCTTCATCTACGATTTCATGCGGCTCAATGGCATCAAGCATACTTTGGTCAAGTTTTTTGATAATCATAGCAATTACCAAGGAAATTATGACCACTTTACATGGCTCTATAATCAAGATATTTTGGACAAAACTCATCATTTGTTCCAACAGCCATTTATCAGCTCTAGCTTTCCCGAATTCGAACGAGTATAAAATTGTGAAAAATCCACAAACCAGTACGACAACTGAATTAGGGTGAAAACGATTTTTGTGCCGTTTTTTATATTTTTATCTTCTAGATTTTAAAAAATTATTCACTTATTACTAAATTAATGTATTTAAAAAACAGCTGTTTGCGAAATTAGAAAAAATAAATTCTGTGCTTTTAATTTTTCTGTTATTTTTTTTATTAAAAAAAAACAATTTTTAAAAAAATCTCATATATCTGATCGGATTGAGCCGTAAAAAAACTTGATCGGATTGACCTAATCGGATTGAGGAGTTTCAAAAACTTGATCGGATTGGATCAAAAAATTCGATCCAATTCAATCCGATCAAGTTCAATCCAATCCGATCAAGTTCTGCCGACCCCTGCTTTTAACTCCATCTGATTATTCAAAATTATTAGATTTCAACACAAAAAAATTGAAAAATTCCTCAGATAAAAGAGGTAAAATTTTTTAGATCGCAGTTTTCACCCTAAGCTAAGTTCAGCGTGTATGAGATATATTTTGCCCAGTATGGTAACGTAATATTTGAGCAGCCTTCAGTATTTGGAGCATTTTCCTTCTTTGATCGAGCTTTTTTGAAAATTGTGATAGCTGTCAAAATTGGTGGTACTGTTATCAAGCCAGAAATGAATGAAATATAAACGGACGTGGGTGAAAACTTAAATGGCCCGATTCTGATCATTGTAGATTGGTCGTCTTTTCCACTGAACATAATATTGGCGATCATGGTTATAAATAAAAGACCAATACAGCAAGTCCATCTTTCTAACCGGCAGAAACCGGTCTTATTTGGCCGGTAAAAAACAGAAACCCAAATATGGTCGTCAGTCAGTTTTGATGTGACAGTATTTACAAACAAATTATTAAAATTTGTGCCATCGTCAGGATTTGCTGGAGGACAAACTCGTTCACATTTCCCGTCACTTCTAGCTGCATCCAAATAATCAGCAATCATGAAAAACCATCGTTTTCCGTTTGAAACTTGGGTTATAGCAACTTGCTGGCAAAACCAACCTTTCAACGCACCAGTTCCGCTGTAATTAGGGTAGCCTAAGTTTTTTAACTGAGAACAAATTAATTTTACAGAATTTTTTTGCGAAATATAATGAAAAATCGCATGGAGTAAAAAAAAATCATCATTAAGTAAGTTAGCACTGTTATGAAAGGATTTTTCAATCATATTTCGTGAGAAAACAATAGAAATTAACAACAGATTTTTAATCTACATGTTTCGCTTTTATTGCATTTTAAAGATTTTTTTAAGAATGAACAGGTTTAGAAAAAATTTTGCGAGAGCGAAATAAAGTACAAACCAATCCACTCCGATTGTCTGCTAATTTGCGAAAAAGTGTGTAAGCGGCCTAATGAGTAATTCAGTTTGGTGGGCTAAGAAGATTTTTTTTTAAAACAATAGAAGCTGAAGACTTTGATAAAGTATTGCTGGATTGCCTGAATTTTTGACAACAAATTCCAGCATTTACAGTCCTAAGCTATAATCAGTAAACAAGTAGACCGGATTGAAAACCAGTAATTTAAAATCTTTTCGGCGTGTTTGATAGATACAGTAGTAATCTGAAAATTACGGAGATTGTTGAAAATCGAAATATCAAACTTACATTGAAATGAAATTTCAAATTTTTTTCGAAAACTAAAATTTTTCTCGTCAAACGAATAACATTTCATCGCTTTCATACAATTTATGTCATAGTTCTATCAATTTTAAGTGAAGGCTTAAAATCAACCTCGATGAAATAATTTTTTCAAAAATATTTCTCCGTTGCATATCCCTTTATCACTTTTTGGTTAAAATGCGTAGCCACTACTCCTTTTAACGTTGTGGCTACGCATTCTAACCAAAAAGTGATAAAGGGATATTAGAGACGCTCCAGTTTAAATTTTGAAAAAATAGTCGAAATTCTGAAAATTTGGGTCATCTTTAGGTTGATTTGTTGACGGTTGAAAAATTAAGCTTAAGTTTCTTTGTCCCTTCAATTAACGCTTTATTTACAAATTATTAGTTTTTATGCAATAATTAAAATATTCTTATGTTTATTATACAAAAATTTCATTTGTCACATTATGGTGCCTCTAATTTATTTTTTGGACCATTTTTGCTGTGCCCTGGAATTAAAAAATAATTATTATAAAAACTATATGTTTTTGATTTCTTTTATTTTCAAATAAGTGCAAATTTTATAATATCAGAAAACATCGTCATTGAGGATTCGTCAATAAAAAATACTTCCGTTTAGGAGTTAAATATAATATATTTCCAAAATTTTTACCTAGGTCTTTCAAATGGCATACTATTTTTTATTATAAACTTCTTCGGTTACCCTACCTATTATCATGCCAAATCTGAAGTCCTGTAAGTTCGCCTAATTCCGCCGATTCTCGCATCAAAAAGTGTTTCGTAGTGGACCTATCAAAAAGCTGCGCAGTTTTTTCCGTGCCCAACCTACGTACCCGTGACGTCCCCTGTGTGCCTTTTAGCACAATGTACAACTTAGATTTTGTCGGCGAATCTGAATAAGACCCAGTCGTCACTGCGATTTGATATAAAATTGTATCCGCTCGCCGATTGTCTACCAGACTTCTTAATTGCCATCGTTTTTTGTCAGCAAGGTCCATTTGACGAATAAAATAAGCGGCAATAATCCATAACCCTATGCAAACGATAACAAAGGAGAAAACTCCCGCGTTGCAACTGATACACACTTTACTCCAAATCGTGCTGAAATCGATTTTATTCGGAGGGACGAAAAATTGAGTCGAAAAAATGGCCTTTTGAGGCAAATCAACACACATGCATTCCGTATGTTCTGGAGTAGATCGCGTATCTACAGAACAGCCTGCAGTTTCCCATTTTGAAGTTTCTTGATCAAAAACTCGACATCCAGGGGTTGATAGGAAAAGATGGTGAATATTATTTAGGTCGTCATCAAGAGATCTCCTTCGACGCCGTTTTATTTTCATTGTATTTGCATCACGCCGAGATCTCAGACTCTCTTCATTTGAGGTGAGGTTAGTTTTCCAATATTCTGTTCCAACAAACCAAGAACAAGGATACGTTTTGTTACAACTGACTTCAAATTAGGGTGGTCAACATTATTTGATAAAAAATAAAATTTTTAAAGAAATAATCTTTGGCATTATCTACGTTCAGAAAATTTTAAGGTTGATTATAAAACTTCAAATTCTTAGAAATTTGAAAACGGTTTAAAAACGAAAATTTTCTTAATTTTTGGCTTTTTTAATGATTAACTTGAAATCGACGAGAACAAATATCAAGAATGACCATTTTAACTTTTTTAAACTTTTTTCATTGGGTAAGCTACTGTAAGTTGCTGTAGTATTTCCAAACTGATTTTTAAAAATTAAAGATATTTTTGTGTCATTTTTGCAAGAGAATTTTTGATTAATATTCTAAAATTTTCAACATTTCGAATCAAAAGTTTTCATAATAGATTTTTTTTGGATTTTTGTTAGGCCATTTTGAAAAATTGCAGTCAGTCAATATAATATTATTAATTAATATTCAACAAATTATCATATAAATAAAAAAATGCTTGGACACCCTACTTCAGATTCTGGAATAAAGATTTTGTACTTGTCAACCTCTGGATTTTCCATTTCCCAAACTTCAAGCTGATTAGGGAGCTCAAATTTGAAATCATACTTTTCATATTCACCTAACTCTGGTGGTTTTTGTGCGCGGAAATAAACTTTATAATTTATTATAGAATTTGGGTGATTTGGAGGTTCAACCAAGTATAAAATCGCATTTCCAGGGCCAACGATTTCAAAACGAGAAACTTGCATGGCGTTTTCTTCAGGCATATGGAGCTCTTTCATCTGTTCCTCGGGATTAAAATCATTTGGTACTTCTATACTCAGTCCAAGAGCCAAAATATCTTCAGTTCCAGATGGCATGTTTAATACTGTAACTGGTGAATTCATCAAGGCGGCATCGTCTCCATATTTAAGAGGGTTGTCGTCGAAAGATGACATCTGAATATTCACTTCCTCCTCTTGAAATAAGTCAACATCTCCGAGATTAGACTCGACCTGAGTTGTGTTTTTCTTAGCTGGTAATAGGCTGTCTTATAAAATTCTCGAAAAATTGCTGTAACTCAGATATTTCAATGTTATGATGAAAAATTATTGGCCAATAATTTATAGGCTATAAACAATTTAATCCTTATGAGCCTTGTGACTCACAAGTTGTGAGCTCGAGCATACCTAAAATCATTCAAAAAAGGCAAAAACGGGATCGTAGAATCTTTTCTTTCAAACTCATTATTAAGAGTTTTGATTAGGTTCCCTAAAAAATAATCGAATTTTTTTTTCGAATGTTTGGTTCCAGTATTACGGGGAGTTAATTTATTAGGATTTTTGGCCTATGTTTCACTTCCGGAAATTTTTTTTCGGAACTTGACATAAAATACAAATGTGAGATTAGCCAGTTTATAGGAAAGTGTTTTGTGCATGCATAACAGTTAAAATAAAAATATATTGGTATCTAGGGGCAGATATTTTTGTTCGGAAGTGAAATTTCTAAATTTTCAACTTCAAGTATCCCATGAAAAAATTTAATTATTATAAAACTGAATTTAAGCAATCAAAAATTGTCAACAGTTGTACTTCATTACTATACTCAATACTCAACGTATACACTATACTCAACGTTACTTCATTACTATATTCACTTGAAAATAATGGAAAAAAGTGTAATAATCCGGTTTTATAGAGAAAAATAAACATTTTTATCAGAAATCATGATTTTCCATCAAAATGTTTGGCTTATTTATAAATTACTTTTGATTTATGAGATATAAATCAAAGCGGACAAAAGTATGACGTAGGCCAGATACTTGTGCATCGTTTCCGACAGAAATGTAACTTGTGAAGACAACTGTGACCGTTTATCACGTGATATGGTATACCTTGCTTTTCTCACTATGTTTTGTAGAACTAAAAATTCCAGAATATAAAATATCGGATGCAAAAATATTACCTTTCATCTTCCTTATGCAGAAAAAATTGAAATTCCAACTACCTTAAGCTTTTGTAAACAACATTCAAAGTAGAGCCACAATTGTGGCTCTGGTGCCTGGGCGAAACTTTTTTTATATGCTCACAAGGGTTAACCCGAAGTACGTTTTTAAATATTCGAACGTTTAGATCGGTGGGAAGTAATTTCAGCAAAAACATAGATTGGCTCGAGAGGCAAAATAAAAAAGAGTCAAATATAAACAACATAAATTTCATTTTCCTAATAAGCTTTCAATTTATATAAATAAAATTCAACTGAAAAATTATGGTGCTTAATTTTTTGTCAGTAAGTTAAGTTTTTGAAGCTCGTTTATATGCGATCTGTAGAACGAACATGATCATAAAAGAGTCGATCTTAGACAGCCTAACTGTGATAATATTTTTTGGCATTTTCACACCAACTCCAGCGGCGTTTTTGAATTTTTTCCCACCCAAATCGTCCTTGTTAATTTTTTCGGTGGTAATTCCTAGTTTTCCGCTCTTTACCACTCCAGCTGGTTCAGAACTCATTTGTTTTGTATTGATCGAGTCTCCAACATCCATTATCGACTGTAATGTTTTGTTGGAAACATCTTTCGCCAAGGTTGATTTTTCCTTGATTTCTGCCCTATTTCCCAGCCGATCGAATTTTCGCCGCCATTCATTTTCTTTAGGGTTTTCGTCAAGTGCTTCTAAATTTTCATAATTTGGTTCTTTTCCGGCGAGTTTGTCGTTTTTCAAGGTCGAATCATCTGGGGTCGATGTTCCTACAATACCAGATAGACCACCCATAACTTTTGTTCCAATATTTGACATTTGCTCTTTATTGGCTTCAGCGGTGAATCCTTTTAGATTTTCAGTCATTTTAAGAGCCATGTCAACTCCTTTTGATTGAGTTTCTTCATCGAGATCTTCGCCAGATTCGGTAAAAGATGAAATAGCGTCTGAAACTTGCAAAAGAGATTCTGGAGATTCCAGCCCCTCGACCACATTTCCCATAGATCCCATCAAACTATTTTTAAGATGAACACTTGACAATTAACTTAAAAATGTTTACTCTTATTTAAATAAATAAGAATGGGCCACCTATGAATAAGAAAATTGAAGATCAAATTCCAGCACGAAAAATTAAAAAAAAAATTAGGGGATTTTTACCGGTTAAAATTTACGGTTTGAGCAGGGGCGCGTCGTGTACAAGAAATTCCATCAAGTACAAATTGTGGCCCATAAAATTCTACCCAAAATCGTCAAATAAAAAAAAATTAAAAAAATCTGTTTTTTCCCCGAAAAATGCAAAATTTAGATATGGAAAAAATTGAGGCGCGTGTTCGAATCCCACTAATGTTGTCTTACTGATTTTCTTGAGTATGATTTTAGGCAAGGGTGCTTGATATCGGGACCGCTAAATTTGATCGGTCTGTAATCACTCAATCACTAACACAATCACTCAGACAATATCAGTTGGATTCGAACACGCGCTATAAAGATAATTAACGTTTTTGAGATGGAGTTCCGTTGGAAAAAGGATATCCGATTTTCAGTTTTTCAATTTTGATCTGTTTAAAATTTTGAGAAACTGAAAATTTTAACTTAAAATAACTGAAATACAATTTCACAGTGAAAATGTGTTTGACTACCGGTTTTGACTACATAAGCTGAATACAGTTCTGTTTTTAAAATGTCAAAATGTTGATCCCTAGCTATTTTTAATGCTCATTTTTACATCAGATTGAATAGAAACGTCGATTTGTGGCTCAGAAGTAGCTGTAGCAAAAATTTCAATCTCTATCTGCAAAGTGCCATTATCTCCATAATCATACATATCAAAAAATGTTGAATTATAAAGATCGGGTCCTACGGATTGGTAATCATCATAAAAATATTCCGTATTTCGTCTGATTCGTCGGCGAATTTCGGATGCAGATAAGGACCTACGTCTTCTAGACATTCCTGACATAATCGAAGTGTCCGATAGGAAATTATTGGCATTATTATACATTGTACTTTTCCATTCTTCTAGAATGGCTTTTTGCTCCTCTTCTTGAGCTTTTTGCTCGGCGGAATCAATTTCGTGTGATAAACCGTCGGTTTCGATTGTATCGTCAAGGTGATAATAGTCACTATCATCATTATTCATTATGTTTGAGATATCTAGAATTCCAAGATTTGATTGTGAATCTAAATGAGCCGCTAGTGGCACTGGAGAGTCAGAATTATCTGAATAAACATATCTATTAACTGGTTTTGTTGTAGATAAAAGTGAAGCTCGGGTTGTTTGAACTACATCGGATGTCATCTGGGACATGTTTGCATTTAAATACGAAGAGACAGCGCCTGTAATAAGGTGTTCGAGATTGTAATTTCTTATGACTCATAACTTAAGTGTTAAAAAATGAAAAAAAATATTTCAGATTAACAAGAAAAATATTCGAAACTGGTTCTAAAGTTGCTGAAAATTAAAAGCCAGATTTTTCTTTCCCATTTTTTATATATCACAATTTGTGAAAAAAAATTTCTGGCTTTTAATTTTCAGCAACTTTAGAACAAGTCTCGAATATTTTTCTTGTTAATCTAAAATATATTTTTTTCATTTTTTAATTGTGATTCACAATATGTATTAATATTTAAAATTATTTTTAATTATTGTCAATTATTTTTAACTATTTCTAATTATTTTTTAAATTTTTTTATCATTTTTGATAAATTGTAATCATTTTAAATTATTTCTAATATTTTTAATTATTTCTAATAATTTTTATAATTTTGAATTAATTCAATTATTTTTATTTATTTTCAATAATTATCATTTTTTATTACTTTTAAATATTTTTCGATGCAAAAGTAACATTTTTTGGTTTGTTTGTAGGTCCCTTATCTCGAAAATCCTAGCCTGTTATACCAGCAACAATTTTCGCATTCATTGTAGCTCCTGCGGTTAAAAGTTTCGAAGAATTTCCAGAAACCGTTTCCAACAATTGTCCTCCAACATCCGCGCTGATCATAGGAAAAGATTGAAGTAAAATTTCATTGGAATCAACACATTCACCATAAGCATCACAGATTTGAGCCAGGATTCTTAACCCAAAAAAGTAATAATGTTCATTTCCCAGAGGCAATGAAATTTTTGGTGTTTTTGGTGATGGGCCGTGATAGAGCAAAAATGGATCTAGTGTCGAATTCAAAGGGAGTGTCGAAAATCGATACATCAGTTGAGCTTTACGACCATTTGCTTCTTCATAGGTTAAAAAAGTTCCTTCATCAATCCAATTTTTGCAAGAGAGTGAGACCTCACCCCTGACTGCCTCAACTTTTGCAAATATTCTTCTATTAAATCTTGCCGTTTGATTTCTGTCAAAAACATACTCCATAATTACTGTATCTGAGTCCTCTGTGACATCAAATAATGTACAATTTCCCGTTGTTTCCTCACCATGAGACGAAAATTGATAAGCTAAGCAGTTTATAGATTCAGAATAACAACACGATTCGGAACATTCCGATTCCGAGATATCGATGACAATTTCTGCCGTTGAATTTGAAAGATTTGGCACGAGCTTATAGTTTTCGTTTGTTATAAAATCACAGGTATCAGTTTCTACAATACAGTGGCCATCTTTTGGAGGCAAATTTACTTTTTTCGTCATTGTGTTTTGGGCCTCTTGGCGAATAATCGAGTCTGTTTCTTCATCATAACCATCCATAGACACCGAAACGTCGATTATGTATTCTCGACCTGGTATGAAATATTTTTTGTCGACTTTCATAATTCGCTGACTAAATGAGCCGGTTATGGAAGGTACATCTGAGAGTGATGTCGATGGTAAAATCTGGTCTTCACCGTAGTCTGTATTTGAATAATCACTTTTTTTGAGGGTTACTTATGTCAAGATAAAATAAATCAATGATTTAAAAAAACGTTCTTCCATCAAAATTATTCGCTTAGATTTGAAAATTCTGCTCTAAATAGTGTAAGGCTTCGCTCAATAAAAATTATGGAAATATAATATTTCAAATATTACAAAAATTTGAAAACTCATCATTTTGAACTGATAAATTTTGGAAAAATGAAATATCGAGGTCAATGACTTTGTTGACTACATGGGGAGGCCCAAAATAATTTGGCAAAAAAATTTGGCGATATTGGCACTTTCGGCGATATGGTCAGAAAAATAAAATTTTTCGTTCAAAAATTGAAAACGCGTATGCGCTCGAAATGATGTCATAATATGAAAAGTTTTTCAATTTTATGAAGAGTTTAACGTGTGTTCAAAATGACACAAACATGCGAAGAATGAAGTACTCCATCAAACGGACATAAACAACAAACAATAAAAATGGATTTAGGAAATTCAAACTTTAAAGAATTAGGTCATTCATGACGCGTCGAAATAAAAATCGTACAATTTGATTTTGTTCAAATTGCGTTATTTTTCTGTTTTGTTTCAGTTTGTAGACGTAATACTAAAATTTTCGGTTCAATAATGATAAATCTATGACGGGCTGTGCTGGTATATCCCTTTAACACCTTTTGGATGATTTGAGAGATGTGGGTTGAGGGAGCCAATCCTAACACTCCTAAGACCCCTTCTAGCCACTCATGAGGCCGCTTTCTCTTCTTTTCAGCCCACATCTCTCAGATCATCCAAAAGGTGATAAAGGGATATTTGGTTTTAAAATGAAAAATAAAAAAACAAATATAGACCATCGGACTTCGTGTTAGATATAAAGGATTATATTTAGTGTTGGAATTTAATATTATTATGTTTCTAGTCATAAACCACTAAAATTAAAGCAATTGATTTCATATCAAAATTACGAAACCCTCCTATAGTCATCAACTTCGTCTTCTTCTGGTAAATCTAAAAGATTAAAATGCCAATTAAACTGAGGTCTTCTGGCTCTGTTGCAATTCTTACATCTTATCATCAATGATAAGGTCTGACCTCTGTTTAGTTTGTCTTTACAATTTTCGACACATTTGATGAAAAAATCTGGTGGATCTCCTGCTACTGCGACTACTTTTTGACCGAAGACTTTTGTACGAATATCCTTTTCGCAAACTAGAATTATTTCAAAAACTTCATTCATTGGGAAAAATTTTGTGCTGACCCGCACATCCGTCATGGTGTTAACGTCGTACATGTCTCTTGTTGAAAAAGATTGACCTGGAAATTCGGCTTGAAGTTCAGCTGGTAAAAGTGAGGGGTCATCGGCTAATTTTGCAAAATATAAATCAATCGGCTGCATTTCAGTCTCGTTTACCCCCTTAACAAACCATTCGTATGAAATTCCCTTTGTTGGATCATTTCCTTTTTCGTCAGGGTCCTTAGCAGTGGCTAAAAATTGAGCTGTTTTTCCATGACCAACTGTTCGGGTTATTCCCCCTTCGATATCAATTTCTAAGGGAGATGGAATTGCAGAAATCCAAACGGTGTCAAAAACTGTAATAGAGCTGTTAAACTAGAAAAAATGCTTTTTTGAACGATTCAGAGCAATCATATGTACCGTTTAAGCGCTAGAAGTTTCATATTTAATTTCAAAAAATTTCCGAATTTTCGGCACTTTTTTTGCTAATTTGAATAGCGTTTTATTTCTCAGATTTGAAAAAAGTTATTCTGATCAATATTTTAAAACATTTACGATTTGATTTTTGCTCAAAAGCTCGGTGTTATCTCAAAAAATATCAATGAAAATAGTTTAAACAGCCTGACTTCGATGTCCAAGTCAACAAGTTTTAGCGAAAGTGTTACTTTCCATAATCCTTCGGCTAGCTCTCTAGGTTGAATTGCTGCCTCTAGTTTTTTAGCCAAGATGCGTTCTTCAAATGGGTTTTCACCAGAACCATCGACTACGTACGAATAATCTTCACGTTCATAAAAATATTCTTCTAAGGTAGTATTTCCAGCTGGATTCAGCGACGTTTCAAATGAGACCATTTTTGCTATCCAGTTGAATTCATACCCAGGACTCGTCTCGCAAATAACATCCTCACTTGCGGATAAAATGAGCTTTTTCGATTTTGGTAAAATGACAGTTTTTTCTTCGCCGTCTAACCATGGACCTTCGATTTTAACACCGGGATACTGGCAACCAAAAGCATTTATACCGACAAGGTCATCTATCCGGTAATCTCTTTGGACACTTCCGACTTGGTCATCGTCTGTTGACGTGATTTCAATATACGAATTGAAAATTCCATAATCCCTTAACAAATATGTTTGAAAGTTTGGTTAAAATCAGACTATTTTTCCATTAAAAAAAACTTATTTTAAAAATATTATTATCTCAAAAGTTTTTGAAGAACAAACTAGAAAAAATGGTCCGTGATAACTTTGACGTCAATAAAGATAATGACCAATCAAATCACATGATTGTCAACTTATTTTAAGAATCTTGTGATTTGATTGGACACTTTCATCATCTCTGGTATCATTTTTGACGTCATAGTTATGACGCTGAGTATCTATCCATACCCAAGTATCATTTTGGATATAAATACTTTATCAGTCAAAAAGAGTGTCGAAGAAAAAACGAACACTTTCAATTATATATACAGTTCCATCTGATAAATATAATCTTATTTTCTTGAGATAAGTGTCAAACGACAGATAATTAAATTCTGAGGCATTTAAGATTATAAAATGATATGCAAAAATGACTCATTAGCGCTGAAACTCTCTGAATCGTAGGAACCTGATTTTTCCTCGACACTCTTTTTATTTATTATCAACTTAGAGGGTGCATTTGATTGGGAAGATCTAACTTATGGCGTGTTAGAGCAAAAATTATAAAAACTCTTGAAATTTCATATTTTAAATTATTAAAGCTGATGCAGAACTGCGAGAGCTTTTTAAATGATTTTTTTTGGTACTCTGTTAATACCACACGGTGGCGGTAAAAAAAAGCTAATTTATTGCTCAATAAAATGTAAGCACCCAAATTTAAAGGAGCCAGGGGCTGAAAATGATTCTTGCGTTCCAGAAATCCTTAAAAGCGAATAAAGGCCAAAAATGAATTGAAAAATAATACAAAATGCTTGATTCTGATTAGTTTAAATTTCAGCCAATCAGAATTCAGCTATAATCTCAGATTTAAAAAATCATTGAGTTGAAATTTTCACGACCACCTACAGCCTTCTTTACCTGTATCTGAACAATTCGGAAATAATTATAGCTTCATTATCCTCAAGGTCATAATCTAAAACATGCTCCGTTGGATAAAACGTTGTTCTCGGATATGTTTCAATACACGGTTTCATTTTTGAGTAATCTCTGAATTTTCGGATTATCAAATCATGGTAGATCGCCTCGGACTCGTTTCTAGCATCAAATACAAATTTTACGCATGTTTCTGACACGTATGAAAATGTGAGAGTTAGCATGTAGTCATCATCTGGTCGAGCAACTCCATTGTTCACCCAGTCGAGCAGCCGAAACCCAGAAAGCCCCTTGCTTCCCAGAAAATTCGTGTAAACGGTGCTTTGCATAGGATAGCCAAGGATTTTCCAAAAAATCGGCTTGTGGAAATTATGCGACTATTAGTTAAAGATAGCTCTCGTAGAGGCGCACACATTACATTTGAAAAGTGAAAAAAAAGAATTGCGACGAGGTCGATATCCCTCAAGCAAATGCCAGAATTTTTGAAGCCAATTTTTTAGCTATTTTTATTATCTTTTATGGACATATTCTGCAGAATATACCATCAATTCTTCAAAAAAATTAAATTAATAATCGGTATCACTTGCAACAGACAAAAATTTTTAAGCATAACATCGTCAATTTTCAAAAACATTTCGAATTTTTAAAATCCTGGCTTCTAATTGGTCAATATGATTTTTTGATGTATTGACTTAGAACTGTTAAATGTCAGTACAAATTGTTCGTTAAGCTTAACTGATATCAAATATAATATAATAGGGACGATTGTATAATAATTTATAGAGAAATTTTGATTTGAAATTTAATTTTTTGTGATGACTCATACTTTTTGGCGAAAGCCAAAGTAAAAACTTTCGAATATGAAAGTCGGCGCAATTATTTTATATTTGTAATCATAAGCTCAGTACGTAAGAGATTCAGGCTAAAAAAATGTATATCGATGACAGAATTTCACAGAACGGTTTTCATAAAATTTTCGCAGTTTATCGATTTTGCGTAGGCGAATGAGAATTTTCTATAAAATGCTATTTCGTACAGAAATATTGATTTTTGGAATTCAGCTATATGAAAATAAAATGATCCCATCCCTGAAATAACCCGTTGTGCAACTCAAATAAAAAATCAAAGAAGGTCAAGAATAACCTGTAACAGCGTATGCCAGACAATAAAAACTGAAAAAATATTTGTTTAGGTTCAACTCCAAGGTGTCTGAAACCAGTTTTCTTTGCTGATTTTGTACCATTCTCTTAACACAAAATAAGAAAATTTGGTTTGAGCTCTTAAAGTGTAAAAAGGTCAAATATTTAAATTGCAAATTTTTGATAATTGAAATAATGTAAGATAAATCGCCATTACACAAAGTCGATCTTTTTTGTAACCTGGAAAATCCGTTGACACCCTAGCTTGGTCTTGAGAAACTATCGAGGTTTTTGTTCTGTTGAGAGAACTACTGTAAAGGACACATCCTTGCTCTTCGTTATGGGTAGTCATAAACAGCAATTTTTACACACCACATTGACTTGCCCTTCTCTCGTATTTTGGAATTTTAAGACATTCTCGAGCACGCTGTTCATCACAACGATCCAGACACTTTGAAGCCTTTGAAAGGTATACTATATATACTTATGAGTGATAGTTACTATTTTTGTTCACAAATTTCCTACACGACAATTGATTAATGGCCAAAAAAAAATTGCATTAGAGAATTCCAAAATTGGTCACTTGGTGGCAAAATATCAGTTTCAAACTCAATTATTTCAATTTCTTAAACAAGCAAAATTCATTTCACCATAAATTTTGATTGGTCCGAAATTTCAACCAATTAGAATCATTAATTTTCACCTTGATTCAGATGAAATCTTAAACGGAATTCAGAAAGTATAAATCGATTCATCCTATTTAGTCAACCTATTAGGTCAACCTATTTTATTCGAGCTAACAAATTTCAAAAAGTACAAAAAATTGACATATTTTTTCATAATTAATGCTCTGTCTTTTTATCAACTAAATTGGGAAACAGTCGATTTTTAGCATATGTCACATAAGACTATCATTTGACCAATTTTTTGTAGCCAACACTTTTTTTTGCTTCATTCAAATTTTGTTATCGGGGTGCTTCCAAATATTCAACTTTGACCAGAAAATTTGAAATTTTGTTTCAAAATGTTAACATTTTTTGTTGATGGATAAATGTGTGTTTTTCTTCAAAATAATTGATTACTAGACAATTTGCGCAACATTTTCGATTGATTGTTAACAAAAATGGTATACGTCCCTTTTTGACCATAGGTAAGCTGTAAGAGGAGCTGCGTTTTTGACTGTAAATCCGGGGAATGGTTATAATCCCATCTTTTACACGGCTTGAGAAAATAACAACCGCAACGTTTTCCATGCAACGTTCGTAAGCAATCCAAGGTCGTTTTGGGTCGGACATCACGTTATTCGCAATAATCAATAGTTAAACGTTTTTGGGGAAGATTGGAGCTCCTTTTATGCTTAGAAATTGACAAGGAACGTGACTGATAGACTTCTCAAAATTTTCTAGGCGATTTTCGTCGATGGCAAAATAACCTGGAGCACATTTGTGTTGTTCGATTCGGAGATAATCCTAAATTAAATATAATTCTACAGCCTGTTTTCTCGTTTACTGCGTTTTTTTTATTCCGCAAAAATACTTGTGATGGTGATTGGTCATATCCAAAGTACTGTATCTGATTTGGATCATTTTTCCCGGAATTAAAACAGTTAAACGAGGAAAACTCAAGCTTAATATTTGAAATAAAAAAATCTCTAGGCTTTAAAAGAGACATTTTTGTCCGTAAAGTTATTTCATCAACTTGATACTTTTTGTCATTTTGAAAAAAATTGAATCAATAATTTAGAGGATCAACGGTGTTTTTGATTGGAAGTAAGACTAATTAAGAGGTACTCGATGCGAATATATTTTCACGTTTGTCTTGGGAAAACGTTTACCAAAAATTGTGATGTTTTAAGGAGGAGGATTCTAATTTTCGTATATCTCTATTCACTTTGGTTAGAATTCGTAGCCACTATCTTTTCGTTGTGGCTAGCATTCTTAACCAAATGTGTAATAAAAGGGGTATTAATGTACCCTCTAAATTTCGAATTTATTTCTGACCAAAAACATTTTAGATGCAAGTTCAATTATTTGGATTTCCAAATTATGAACGCCATTAAATTTTAACCCATTCATTATGATTTTCGAATATATTCGCTTTTGAAGAAAACAGAGTTCCAAAAAACTTGTTGTTCCCTATTATCAAATTTGAAGTAAATGTGATTATTTTTTTACCTTCAATCCCATTTTATGAGCATGTTCCGATCTTTTTACAAGTAGAAATTTGTTCTGGTTTATGATGCTGGTATAATTTCACCAGTTGGTAACTCTTCATTACTGCCACAAACCATTGTGAGAATCTGAGCGAATGTTGTTTCAAGGGCTCGTTACATTTTTTTATCTCTCTTTGAATACAAATTTGATTTTTATTCAGAATCGTTCAACAATCGTAAATATTGATCCTGTCACAAAAGTGACACAATAAGGATTTGAATTTGGGCCGTTCCCGGATTTTCAGCTCGGATACAAATCTTCGATAAGTCATGAATTATCTTAGCTCAATCGGATCCTCGATGAATTCGCTATCAAATGAAGTTCTGGGGTCAAGTTCTTTCTCCATTCAAAATTTATTTTCGCAGCTTAAAATGGACCGGAACAACTTTTGAAATCGACCAACAGAGTTGCGTCTTTTGGCTCTTTTGCACATCCTCCGACGTGACTCTCCGGTAATTTTTAGCACTTAATTTATACCAAAGTTAGCAAATAGCGAAGTATGTGTCATTGAAGAGGATGGTCGTCGCAAATTCTTTTGTCTATAATCGAAAGGCTAATTTTAACTGACCTTTATTCATATTGAAAAATTATTTGAAATTTTTTGGAAAATTAAAATTCCTTGTTTAATTGCCAGTAGAGGACGTTTGTTAGTCAAAATTTGACACTCTCGTTGAAGGTGTGTAAATTATAAGCAAGTGCAAGCAGTTTTGATCAGTGATTAATCTGCCTAAGGCAGTTTGCTTATTTATATTTTTAATTCTATGAGCCTGAGTTTTCTCGTTTATGCGTTTTTTTCATTCAGCAAAAATGAACCAATCAGATTACAGGTATTTCGAATATTGACCAATCACGATCGAGTATTTTTGCGGAATACAAAAACGCAGTAACAGAAAACCAGGCTGGTATACTTTTTGAAAAAACGCTCCAGCGATGACGGGGGTGAAATTTTTGTTTAATTAACAACTGGATATTTTCGAAATTTCTTTAATTTTAGTTTAGTATTGGGTCCTAAGAAATCGATTAGAATTTATTTGTATTGAAACTTAAAAAACTATGCGTTTAGCTGAAATATATTCATTGCGGCCGCAGTTTCAATTTGTAACCTGCAATTTTTATTTTATATTTACCTTGGGTCTTCCCAGGTCATTTTTCCGATGATTTTCTTTGGATGAAATTACTATCGTTCGAAAACCCGTTACGGTTTTTGACAGAGGCGTTATCACCACAATTGTATCGGATTTCTGATTTTGTGTTTTTATTCATCTTCTATCGAAAAATGTATTCCCGTTAGCCGCAGTTAAATTTTTTCTTTGATTAATTTGTTGAATTCGAAACGTCTTTATAAATAATTTCACCACTTATTGTATGCTGTGACGTTAATATTATTAAAGAGTTAGCTTTTTTGGGTCCTTCCAAGCTAGAATTACCGTATCTTCCTCAAGAGCATCCCATAAAACTTGCAGTCTCTGAATTGAGGTTTTACTATTTTTTCGGGAAATTTGATTAGAATTAAGCTGGAAATTCTTTGATGACGAATGCGTAGGCGGAAAAATACCATAATGCTACTAGACCAAACAGGAAAATTAACAATCCTTCTTAAAAGAATATATTACGCAAGCTGAAGGCTAGTTCTACAAACTGGCTTATCTGAATAATATCCTTGAAGCTTTGATTGGCTAAGTTTTCATCGAGATTAACCAATTCTAGCGACCAGTACCTCCTTAATTCCGGTATAAAAAATAAAAAGATACCGTTCTTGGTATGACAGAAAAAACAATCGATTGACTCTTTTAAATGTCACAGATTTATCTTGTGAGTACTCTTATTAAATCGCTATCAAAAAGCTGTTTTTGGCAGTACTCTGAGTACTGTACTCATCAAAAAGCGTCCGTTCTTATGTTAACGCATTTTTGATCGTTAACGTTCTCCTGAAATTTTTCAAAAAATTTCGACAAAAATAATAAACTTTCCTGAAATAGGTTCTAGCATGGTCCATTTTGTCAAGCTTAAAGCACTGGTTTCCGTTTTTTCATTTTTACCAATAATGGTTATTTCGTATTCTACGCCAGATTCAACTGAACCGTATCGTAAGGCGATTTCATTTTTGAAAATTGATGTGAGGAACAGAATTTGGCCACCTTTTACTCTGAGCTGAACCATGTAATCTATAGCTCCTGGAACTGGCTTCCAGTTCACTTGGAATGAGGCATAAGTAACATTTCTGATTTCAGCGTCTAAAATATTTGGCAAAAGAGTTGTTTTAAACGAAATAAAGGGATGAGATTCTGCAAATTGATTTCGTGCAGTGATGGAGTATTTATAGGTGATTCCAGGACTCAGGTCTTTTATATCAAATTCTGAGGAATTCGTAGTGTAGATTTTTAAAGTAGTTTCATCTTTTTTGTCCATGTAATACGTTTCTACCCAATCTTTATCGATAACAATTTCATATTCTGTCGCATCCTTTAATAATGGAAAATTTAGTTTTTATCAACTTTTGTATTTTTCATCCTATTTAATATTCACACTATAAATATGGAATATCCCTGCCCTGATGAGCAAACGAAGTGTGTTTTTAAGTAGGAGGGCCGGGATATTTATAAAAGTGTGATAAAGGGATATGGAATATCCCGGACCTGATGAGCAAACGAAGTGTGTTTTTAAGTAGTAGGGCCGGAATATTTATAAAAGTGTGATAAAGGGATATGGAATATCCCGGACCTGATTAGCAAACGAAGTGTGTTTTGAAGTAGTAGGGCCGGAATATCCCACATAGTGTGAATAGGGGATATTTAATAAAGATTTAACAAAAATATTTTGCTCAAATTTCGAAACAAGACCAAATTTGCCGATAATAAAGCCACATGGTCGTGAAAAATTATTTCTAAAACCGATTATTTTACCGATAAAAGATCTTTATCGTTTTTCGTCAGTTTAAATATCTGTCATGCATCGAAATTTAAAAAAAATTGACGAAATTTTAATGATCACACGGCAACCCTGCTGATATGTTTTTAATAATGTCGAACTGAAAATGAGCCTAAATTATTGTCCAAAAAAAATATTTTTCAAATTACGTTGAAATTTTTACAAATTTTCAAAAATTTGAATTCTTAATTTATTGCTATCGGTTTTTCAAAACCGGATATCACAAAAACTAGAAATCGATAAATTTTCATGAAGACCTCAAATATCAAGACCATTAGAGCTTTATTTGAGAGCACTTTTTTCTCAAAATGCAAAAATCGGAAAATATAGTTTTACAAGACTAAAGAGTATTTTGACCATTTTCTTACCTTTATTGGTGTCCAAGTTAAAGAAAAGCCATCAGGTCTATTAGACGACACTTGAACAGATTTCGACTTAAATGGTTGGAGTCGTGTGTATTGAACCAAACTTGCAACATTTGAAACTGTTTCATTATTTTTCGCCTGCACAGAAATGTTATAATATGTTCCAGGTTTCAAGGAATTAAATTTGTGATAATTCTCATAAAACATATTTGCGGTATTCAACACTTTTTCAATTACTATTTGGTTTTTGTCCAATAATGAAACTTCGTATTCCCTTGAATTAGGTATACAATTTTAATAATTTTTATCTAATTTTCAAAATCAAAGAAAAATTTAGGTTGATAATTTTTTGATCGATGATAACCCCTATGTGAAATATTCCGGCCCTGATTAGCAAACGAAGTGTGTTTTTAGTAGTAGGGGGGATATTCCACATGGTGTGAATAGGGGATGATATGGTTTCAGTTGCTTTCACAAATTTTGGTTTTCCAGATATTTTTATTTGTTGATGAATTTTTTTCATTTCGCAGATATTTTAAATTCTCGTAAAAAATAAAATTTTTCAGATATTTTAAATAATCTATGAAAAATTTTATTTATGAGATATTTCAAATTATCGATGAAAACTTCAATTTTTGATATATTTTAAATTGTCGATGAAAAAAATTTCCCGATGAAAATACAGTCGCTGAAAATGGTATACTTCCCTTGAATTTGGTACAGGTAGCCAAGTGACGATAAGTTCATTATGATGAACTTCTTCCATTCGTAGATTTTCTATATTTTCTAGTTCGGTGAAAAGTGTGAATAAAGTTGCGTCAGAAATCGTATCTTGATTTTGACCGGCTACAGAATAAGTGTATTTCGTCGCTGGATTTAGTTCTTTCACTTTTATTTCCGTTTCATTTGTAAATAATTGAAAAATTGTAGATTCTGTGATATTTAAAGCTGGATTTGTGTGTTCTGTAATCGTCACTACATAATCTACCGCATTTGATACTTTGGTCCATTTGAGAACAAAATTTGTAGGCTCAACATCAGCCAATTGTATTTCAGCCACGGTCTCCAACCGAGTATGAATCACCAGTTTTGCAAATTTTGATTTTGTGATAATATTGATGGCCTGAATAGACATAGAATATTTGCTACCAGGTTCTAGTTCGTTGAATATGTGAAATGCACGATCAATAGTTTCATTTGTGTATTTTCCATTAATTTCTAAAGAAACTCGGTAGGAGTTTGCCTTATCAACGGGATTCCACTGGAGTGTGATACTTCGATCCGCAGGTGTAAGGGTAATGTTCGTAGGAGTGTTTAAAAGTAGCGTGATTGTTTGATTCACAAAATGAGAAGTTGTGTTCGCATTAATCGCTTTTACTGAAACCATCTGTTTAGATCCTTGTTCTAAATTTTCCAGCTTGAAGAAAGAAAATTTGCTGAGGTCATTTGCTAGGTTGATATCACTGATAAGGCTGTTCAGATATTAGTCAAAAATTAAAAAACGGTTTAAAAAGTTTATAAAAATTACCCAATTTTAATTGTATTGTAGACTAAAATGAACATGGAGATTTTCAAATCTGTTCAAAATTTTTTAACGACCTTGAGAAAGTAAACTTTAAATTACGTAATGTTTTAAAATCGAGCTCAGGAGCGCTCCTTGTCAAAATTTTGAAATAGTGTGTTCAACTAAATTAGACAACCTCATTAAAGTTGTTAAAATTAGTCTATTGAAAATAAGCGAGAAATATATTATCTTGATTTAAATGTTTTCGAAGTGGCTTCTGATTGGTGGATTTAAAAATACTCGAAAGTACTTTTGATCACTTTTCTTTGTTTAGAAAAATCTTTTAATTTTCAGTCTCAGCAACTATACAGTCTCAGCGAAAAGTTTGCTAGAAAGTTATTAAATTAGAAATGTTCATAAAAATCATTCAATTTTTTTTTGTCCGAAAAAGTTCTATCAAAAATATTTGAATTTCTAGATTTATTTAAACTTGACTTTTGTATTTTTTTGTGATTAAAATTGAGTTGTAGAAAATTTTGCCTAAAAATGATATAGATAATCAAAAACGTTCGCAAAAAAATAAAAATCAGAAAAGTAAAAACAAATATTGCATTAAGCGGACTCGAACACTTGGCCTTCCGCATGAAGAAGAATAATCTGGGAAAGCCTGCCTAGTAAATTTATTTTCATTGACATCAATTTCAAATCCATCTGCCTTCGAGACGTGCTCCATTTTGAGTTGAAAATAAGTATCTCCAAAATCTGTAATTTCAACTTTTGGCGAAATCAAATTTGTCCAGTCTTCAAAAATTTTGACTACACCAGTGGTCTCATCATTTGTAGCATACATAGATATGAGATACTGAGAGCCGTCACTCAGTTCATCAAATCGAAAACTTCTAGTTTGAATTACCGAATTTATCGGATCTTCTATGGTAGTTTGTGCGATAGATTCTAAAACATATTCTATAGCACCTTTCACCTCTGGCCAGTCGTATTCTAGCGAATTTTGCGAAGATTTGACCAAATTTGGCGTCATTTGTCTCATTTTTGTATGAAAATCAAAAAATACAGGATCGGATTTTGTATCGGCGTTAATACCTTGGATATAGCCTGTGTATGGTGTATCTGGATGGAGATTTGTCATTTGTAATTCTTCGAAAAATGTCGTTTTGTAGAAATCTTCTGTGTTATTGAATTCTTCGTGAGAGTGTTTTTTATCCCACCACCGAATAATATAATATTCAGAATACGCCACAGTGCCCCATGTCATATTCGCTAAAATATGTTCAAATTAATTTTAGAAACTTTGACCGAATGAAAATTTAAAAAAAACCTAAAATTTTGTATCATAAAAATTCTGATAATAAATAATTTTTTTATTCTCGTATGTGATATAAGTGATTGCTAGCTCTATTATTATCTGTGGTCTGTCAGGTGCAACATAGTGGTGGAAATTCACATATTTTGAATTTGCGTGCAGATTGCAAAAAAACGAAACATAGTGAGGACAATTTTGTTTCTTAGAAAATATAGAAAAACACTTAGACTGGCATTTAATTGACACATACCCTGCCTGGAAATAACAAGGCAGCAAAATGCAAAGTTACACTTCTTTTTTATATTATTGTACAAAAATGAGGTGTGACTTTATGTTTTAGTGCCTTGTTATTTCTTAGCATAATATTTATCATAAAAAATTACCCTTATCATCTTCTTCGTCAATTTCAATAAGTGTCACATCTTCCAGCTTAGTGTAAAACATTTGATCAGCTATTCTTTTCAAATCGTCTTCAATCGTTAGTTTTCTATCTTTGGGACAAATTTGTCCATAAATAACCAGTTCGTACAAACAGCCTGAAATTAATCCTTCTATAAGTACATCAGTTGTGACGCTAACGTCACACTCGATTATTGTAGCACCAGGTCTTGTCAGAGGTTTACTATGTTTGTCAGAATTTTTTCGCCGAGGATTTCGTATATTTATTAAAAAAAAAGGCGTAGACGTAAAAACCACCAATCGTCATGTTCCATTTTCTTCATAAAAAAAGTGTACATTTTTTTCGATTTTTCAAGATGTCTATAGTTTTTTATAAACAGTGCGTAGGCGAGAATCAGTACTTCAAACAAAATACACATTAACGATATATACGATATTTACTATATCAATTACGGGGCTTCCTGGTCACTTTTTACTAGATTTTTGGCCCAAATTTTTAGATAAATCGACTTTTGAAAACAACTCATTCGATTACATTTTAGATAGCTCAAACTGAGCACAAATATCTTGTGAATCATAAAATACAAAAATACAATTTTTTAAGAAAAACTAATAATTAAACGATTTCAGAAATTTCAGATAAAAAAATTGGTCCGATAGACCATTTTTGTTTATTTTATTATGAACAAGATATTTGTGCTCAGTTTGAGCTATCTAAGAATGTAATCGGATGAGTTGTTTTCAAAAGCCGAATTATTAAAAAAAATTTTGGCCAAAAATCTAGTAAAAAGTGACCAGGAAGCCCCGTGATCGATATTTCATTCTAAATAATATTTCCTATTCATGCAATAAACCGGTTGATTTATATTTTAAACATTGATCCAAAATTTGTATTTTCTGGTACAAGATATTTTATTGCACAAGAATTTTCTTTAAATTGGTAAACTTATTGCACTTTTTTAACGAAAATTAGGACAAAAAAGTCGACCAAAAGTTTTGTCGAAAAATAACTGGAATAATTATCAGCAAAAGACAAACGAAAATAGTAAACGTCCCTTGACATTGGCCGTAGCCAAATTGAATAATTCAATCCGACGGTTTTATTCCAATTTATCATAATTTCATCGTCATGAATAAAAACCATATCAAGATCTGGAGAATCTGGTAAAAGAGTCCTTATCGATATCACCCTTGTTTCGGAACCAGTATTCTTGGACTCTGTTGAGACGATAACAGTATACCGGGTGTTGAGTTCTAGATTTGTGAACTTGTAATTTAAATCTGTTGTAGTTTCGTTTATCATCGTCGAATTTGCGGAATCTTTGACGATCACGCAACGATAATAAATTTCTTCAAATGCCGGTGCCCAGTCTTTCAGTTAGGGTGGCCAACGTATAATTTTTAAATATTTAGGTTAATTTATTGGGGTGTTTTTTGTAATTTTTTGGGACCTTTGGAATTTTTTGTGATTTTTGTAATTTTTTGAAATTTTTTGTGATTTTTTGTAATTTTTGAAATTTTTTGGTAATTTTTTGGAACTTTTTGTAATTCTGAGTCAGAAATGTTATTTTTTAAATTTTCATAATTTTTAAATTAGTTTCGAATATTTTGTCTTGGAAACCCTCCTTCGAGTGCTTGATTCCATTCTATTGCTACTCTCGAATGCGTTATTTTTTTGATCCGAGCTGAATCTGGGATAGGCAATGTTGTATAACTGGAAACGTATTCTGGTTGAGACCGGGAGAGTTTAGTGATGACTGAAACTTTGATTTCTTGAAGGATACCGGGTTCTAACTGGCGGATGTGAGCTTTATTAGTTCGAACTCGTAGGATGAAATCGTACTCACTTGAATTCACGTGAACTTCGTATCCGATAGCCTGTTTTTAGAATTCATTAATGTCAATTATTAAAAATTTAAGGCTAACATTTTTCTACAGAAAAACTATTGTTTAATTAGAAAAGTTTCAATTTTATTTAGAATTTGTGTCTTAAAAACTTTTTACTCATTTTTTTCTGTGATAAAATGCAGTTATTTGTGTAAAGTGACTAAGTGTTCGAAAGGTCTTTTCTTGGGTGCAAAAGTGTGTTCAAAAACTTATTGTCCAAAATTAATTTTTTGTGAAAAAAGACAAATTTTTCAAAAAATTTTGCTCGGAAATGAAACCTTCCTTTTCAGTGCCAGTCCACTCAATTTGCATTCTGTAGGGTTCGATGACAGCAATTTCCAAATCTTCTACAGTCTTTGCTTCTGTTATCACACTGTAAGTTCTTTGAACACCAGTAACATTATTTTCAGCAACTGGCTCGATTGTGACATTATACAAAGTCGTTTCCATCAGACCTCTATAAAAAGACATTTCAGATACGTTCGTGTTAGATTTTTATGAAATTTTGTGAATTTTTAATGTTGAAATATGACACCTTATCATGTTTTTTTGTGAAATGAGTCAATCAAGACTTTACCTGGTCAAATAAGCGATCTATAGGTGTGTCAGAGGTGAGTCAAATCACATGTATTTTGAAATATATCCAACGCGTTAATATATCCGGATCGTGGCCACGTGGGGTCAAATTTAAAAACACCTCACCTTGGAAAGTCAGTTGACCACATTCCAGAAGTTGCCTCTGTACTTTCTAGCTATAATTTCAACCGGTCAAAATTGATTCAAAAAAAAGTACGACCATGAACTAGCCATTTATCCATAGATCATCTATAGTAAATGTAATGGATTTTTTTCTGAGCACTATTATTTATTTTGTCGATATATCCCTCTTCCAACCTAAGTGGATCTTGAAAATGAGGATTATCTTCATAGCGCGTGTTAGTGATTACGCACCAATCAACTTTGGCGCTCCAAATATCAAGCACCCTTGCCTATAATCATACCAAAGACAGTCACTAAGACAAAATTAGTGGGATAGCCCTCATTTTCAAGATCCACTTAGGTTGGAAAAATGATATAACGTTTCCTAATTGTTGTTCGCTCAAAAAAGTATCATTACAGCGTAGGCGGATGAGGTTAAAGATAGCTTGCGGGGTCTAAGTAATTGCATATTTCAAGCTAGTGTCAATATATTATTCAAATAATTGGTTCAATACTTCTCTTCTTTTAAAAATGTTTCAAACAAACAATTATGGTATTTGTTTTTCTCAAGTAATGGTTATTAATTAATATAACATATAATATTATATATAACACTAAAGTACACATAACATTAACGTACACATAACATTAACGTACACATAACATTAACGTACACATAACATTAAGATACACACATAACATGTTTTTTTCGACAAATATAAAACTTTATTTTAAGATTTTTACCCAGAAAAAAGTTTTAACATAAAAGGTGGTCAAAAATATCATACAGTGTCACCCCGTTAGTGCCGAGGTGTTGTTGTTGATTTTTAAGTTACGATTTATGAGTTGTGACTCACCCAAGTGATCACCCAAGTGTTGAAGTGTTCGGACTCACTAAAAAAGTTTTGCCCTAGAGATAATCTAAGTTGGCTTTGAAAAAAATTACCTTATCGTTATCGATGACGTAGAAGTGTCCTGCTGAGTTATATTTGTATTTTCTGCGACATAAAAAACGCGATAATAAACAGCATGTTCTACATCTGACCATTTCAAGATCATTTCATTTGGAGTACGTTTAGCCGGTTTGAAATCCAAAATCGGGTTCAATTTGGACCACTGGTTAATTGTCGAATTATAACCACGCGTCACCTGGTTTACCGGTAAAACTCGGACATCATAATTTGTAAATGGGATCAAACCAGTAACCGGAAAGGAGATTTCTCCGGTTTGTCCGTCTATTTCCCATGATGAACCGGTTCCATGAATATCTTCGTTATTAACTACATGCGAAATTTCATAAGTACCGGCTCGAACGACTGGGTCAAAGGCTACGTGAATAATCGTGTTATTATGAAATGCAATTTTCACATTTTCAGGCGCTTCTAACAATGACGCAGAATTGTAAATAGTTCTTTAGGAGGTGGTGGTAGGGAAAGTTGCTTTTAAAAATTACGAATTTTTTTCCTGATTTTCACTCTGAGGGTATAACAGAAAAAAAATTATGGAATTTTCAATTATTTTTTTTAATTTTTAGATTTCTTTTTGCTTTAGCAAAAATCAAAAAAAGTAAGATTGACATGGCCCAAAGACCGCCAAATTGAAAATTTAACAAAAACGGCCCAAAAGTTTTCGAACAAGTTTTAAGCTTTGATATAAAGTATAAGCTTGATAATAAGCTTGACAATTTTTTAGGATACACTTTTAAAAATGAGCAACTAAGTAAGAAAAAACATTTAAATTGTCTAGTATTCAGTGAGTTACAGGAAATTCGACTATGTGTGGGCAGCGCGGGCGCCGGCTTATTGCCTGTCCTGATCCTCACAGTTTGGGTGTGAGTCACAGAGTACTAGACAAAGTTTTGCTGCCTTTTTTTACTGGGTTGTTCATTCTTCAAGGGATAAAGATTTCGACTGAGCTATTCATTTTTTATTCGTTTTTGTCCGTCGAAATTTTTTTTGAAAATCAATCATATTATTATTTTTCGTACTTTTAGCGACCACCGGTACCTTAAACCTTCATAATTAGTATTCCATCCCCAAATTGTATATCGGTACATCAAGCCGGGTAAAAGATCATCAACAAAACCGCATGGTTTACCGCCTTCTTCAAATTCTGTGAAATCCTTGAACCGGGCAGTTTTATCTTCTGGTCGAAGTGATCCATAATTTATTGTATATCCTTCTGCCATAAAAACGTCATCCCAGCATAACTTAGCCGAAGAAGTATGAAATTGAACCGTTTCTAGACCAAGCGGTGTTTCGAGATATGTGTCAAAAGACTGTTTTTTAGGATGACCGGTAGTTTCACTGGCCTCTGCAATAATTTCCAGTCTGTACGTTGATCCCGGTAAAAGTCCCAGTAGTTTATTTTTGGTGCCCTTGACCGAAATTGAGAGTTCTTTATTTTCTACCGGTTTTAGCGACTGGTATAAAATTGTATAACTTGTAGCACCATGAACATCATTCCAAGATAACCGGGTGGTTTTGTCGGTTCGCTCTTTGATTTCTACATTTTGAGTCGGGGACAGTTTTGTATATGCTAGTTCTGTCCCATTTTCTCCAATTTGTTGGCCCCGTTCTGAGCGGACAAAGAAAGAATACTCAGTATACGGCTCGAGGTTTCGGACCACAGTCATTAACGAATCAGAAAGCTGATATTAGGCTGTCCGAGTTGGTGCAAATTTTAAAGATCGAAAAATGTCAGATTACATATTTTACGTGACATTTGCATGATTCTCAACATGTTTTTTTGTTAGAAAAATTTTGATTTTCAGTTGGACTTTGATTGGTTGAAATTTCAATTAATCAAAATCCGTCATTTCAACATATTTCTGTTTTTCGTTTTTTTGGTGGGTTTTAATATTTACTTTGTTGAGTATATCCTTTCTCCTAAAAAAGTGAATCGTGAAAATGACGGTGATCTCTATAAACCGGGGGGTTGATCGGCTGATATTATGCATCAATCAACTTTGGCGCTCCGAATATCAAGCACTCTTGCCTATCATTATACCCAAAACAATCACTAAGACAACACTAGTGGGATTCGAACACGCGCTATAGAGAATCTCATTTTCAGAATTCACTTTGGTTGAAAAAATAATATATTTGTTTATATATCGATAACTGCACACAATGAATTTTTAGGCACGATTGATTCTCAGTCCGAATAAACATAACCAACAGTGAAAATTGATGGGATTTTTTACATGTACCTCGAGACCATTTGACTCCACTGTGCTACATGAATCGGACAGCCTAGCTGATATCTCGGTCGGAACCTAGAAGCTCCACTTTTTTGAATTTTTTCTAATTTTTTGGTTTCAACATATTGAATCCGGTATTGCTCAGCATTGTCTACCGGTGACCAGACCAGTTTTATCGTCGTGTGAGTCCGAAAGTCTATTTTGACGACTGGCGCCACCATGTGAGTTAACCAGGAGACTGTCGAGTTATCAGAGTAGAAAATATCTTTGGTTGCAAAAATTGTAAAGTTATATAAGGTATCCGGTGCAAGATCCGGTATCCAGACATTGTCGGTCCCCGGTACTTCCCATTCTCTAGAATCACCATGAATATGATAAACAATATTTGGATAAGAATTCCAAATTAATCGCAGCAGGATATCGGCTACGAAATCGACGGTAAAGCCAGAAATTGGGGTGATTTTGGTCTGCGCGTCAAAATGTGTGGCGTACGAATCGGAAATTGAAGAAAATGCTTGAATTTCTAAAGAATATGTTGTTGCAGGCTTCAGATTTACGAGGGTGATTTCAGATTTGTCAGCTGGAACTTTGTGAACTTGAATTCGCTTATTATTTCGCTTACGATAGGGTGGAAATTATGTTTATGGGTGGTCGCACAAATTCAGCATTCACTCTATTTTGACAATTATGCCCGAGTCCATTTAAAAAAAATCTATCAAAGTGGCTTTCTTCAAAGCATTAATTAATCATATAATCAAAAAGTCATACAATGCAGTTGATGTAAAATGGCTTTAAAAAAGAAGGTCGTTCGTGTTGATTTCAATCTACAACAAGAGCAAAATGGTAACCCTCGCCCGATTACTCATTTGTTTATTAAGTCAAAATAAAAAACTGTAATCGCTGCCGACAAAATAATTATGACTCATTCATGGTCTTCGATATCAATCCACATATAGCAATATCCGTGGCGCACATCTAGTACAATAAAAATGGGTATCAATCGAAATGACCAAAAAAAATTCTCTACAGAATTCGAAAAATTTCAAAAAGTTTGATGATAAAAATTTATATTCCAAATTTGGACTTTCAATTTTTCACCCTAGCTTATGGGTAACTTTTAAAATAAAATGATCTGCATTGGGCACGTTGAGCCATGTTATGTGCATCGAAACATGCGAACTCTTTGGTATATCTTGAGCAAACTTCTTTATATAACCCAGTTTCGTAATGACCTTGAGCAGCATGGGCATTCCGGCCGTATTTCTATTCATTCCGACGACTTTGAGATCGTAAATTGAATTTGGGACAAGATCTTCCAGAAAAATGCTATTTGTCGGGGTCGTTTGAGTTCGAACTTCGCCACCAGGATACGAGTAATCGACCTAGGGTACAAAAACTGTTTTAAAATGACTGATTTTCAAGAAGATCATTAAGTCAAAAGGTACACTTATAAATTAATTAGGGCTAACATTTCGGCTACTTCAAATCCTTGATTCTGATAAGTCCAATTTTGACCAATCGTGTGAAATTACATTGCACTGGCAGAAATTTTTTATATCCATCAACAAAAATATCTTTCGAGTGAATCCCGAAACCTTTCCTCTGACTATTCATTAAATTTTTAGAATCCCTCAAGCCATCTCTGAGAAAAAGGTACAGTTGCTGCAGCAGCGATGCTGCTATTGATCTTAAAAAAATTTCTGCTACTGCAATTAATCATCTTACTTACTACGTATATAAATGATTATAAATTTTGGATTTATTTTTATAAAATAAATCATCCGATTTCTTTGCAAAAATTGAATTATGAAAAATCAAAAGAAATGTTTCGCTCATTTTTATTTTCAGTCTTATGCTGAATTCGGCCAACTCATTTTTGAGTGAAATAAACAAATTGAAACTAAATCTACATAAAATCTACTCCATCAGAATTGACAATTTCTGGAAATTTTAAAATTTAATGTTAACTTTTTTGAGAACTTTTTGAATTTTTCGAAAGAGGTCTTGTGACAAGACTCTTGTCGCAATCGAAATTCACCAATATCTATAAACAAAATATACATATACAAAATTTGAAATGTACGTCTCAAATATAAATTATATTATGGCCATTATGGCTATTTCCAAATTTTCGAAAGTGTTCAGTTTCCATATATTTTCCATATGGAACAGACCCTTGGACAGCTTACCTTGTACGACGTAGCCCCATCAGCTGCTTTCCAGAGAAGACTCATATTGTCATCAAAAACTTTGTCCATGGCGAGATAGTCGACTCCCTTTATTTTTGTGAAAAGTTCGATGGTACTTGGGTCAGACACAACATTTCCAAACGCACGAATAACAAAAATGTAATTGTGATTTGCAATCAAATCGTTTAATTCGTGAGTAGTTCGGTTTTTGATAAGGATATGATCTATGTGAGAGACTTCGTCGTAAACATGAATGTCATAATCCACAATTCCCTTACGTGGTGCTCATTGATAGAAAAAAAAGACTTCTAGAAATTTGAGAAAATTAGAAATATTTTATCATTTCATTCAAAATTTATAAAAAGCACTTATTTTATTTTACATTCGAGGGTGAAAAAAATTGACCACGCTTAAAAACCGGCTTAAAAACTGGTTTTAAAAACCGCTTGAGAACCGGCATGGTAGATAATTTTGTTAACAAATTTTTTCTTCATCGTTTTTACTTAATTAACGGTATTTTACCGCAATTTATAATCAAACAAAAATAATTTCTGGAAACTCGAAGAAAGGTGAAATTAATTCTACGCAGATAAACTTATTTCTATATTTATCAAAAACGAAAGAATTTTCCTAAAAACTGACTTTCTCAAAATATTTTAAGCTTGGAGCCTTCATGGGTTAAAAAGTAATCTGTTCGAAACGGATTTTTCGTTTTTATAGACAGTGACGGTCAAAATTTGTTCGAACCCTCATCATTTTAGATTTTAATCAAAAAAAAACTGACCTTTTGAAAACGTGGTAGGTTATATATTTTGAGCACCGTGCCTCGACTGCAACCCAGCCTAAAGTGACTGTATCGTCATAAATTTCAATACCGCGAAAATTTGGAGGAGTGTATGGTCTCGTAAAAAATGTTTCAGATGTTTTTGATCCATCTGTGAATTTATTATGCGCCGTGATGGTGATTATATGCTCGGCATTGTGTTTTAAACCAGTAGCCATGTAAGAGTGTTCTTCGAGGTTTTTTGGAGTGACATCATGAGTTTGGTAAAATTGATTTTTGCCTTCGATCTCAATTTCGTAATAACTTGCTCCTTCAACTTGACTCCAATTAATCAACATTTCACTCGAGGTCACTTCCTCACCTCTTGGTACTTTATATAAAGTTACGTTTTTGTAATTTTTGTCCTTTTTGCGATTTTTTTGTTAAATGTGTCTAACGTAAAATATGATTAATTTTTTTCAGAAATTCACATTTGACTAAAGTGGAAACTCAATTTTTTATATAACAAGCTAATATCGTTTTTTCGACTTAAGGTGGTTTTTTAAATCCGCCATTACCGGTCAACCGGTCTGAAATTAAAAAAATAAAATCCACCAAGGCACGCGAAATTAAATTCTCTATCTGCCAATTGATGGTGTCATGGAGTTTTCAAATACGAGAAAGCCGTAAAAGTCTTGTATCTCCTAAAACAAAACCACCTACCGAGCAGAAAATGTAAATGGTTATGGGATTTTTTTTTCACTAGTTTACCTTTAAAAATGTGGATCATCTATTTTAAAAGCCATTTTACTTTAACTCATTGGTAAGTGGATCTTGAAAATGAAATTATCTCTATAGCGCGTGTTAAAATCCCACCAATGTTGTCTAAGTGAATGTCTCAGTGATTGCCTGTGATTACACTAATCAACTTTGGCGCTCCCAATATAAGCACTCTTGCCTATTATCATACCCAAGACAGTCACTAAGACAACATTAGTAGGATTCGAACACGCGCTATAGAGATAACCCCATTTTCAAGATCCACTTAGGTTGGAAAAGGGGATATGTAAGAAAAAAAGTTGGTCGTTAGTTTAATTACACCCGGACGACTAGGTTTATTTTTTTTCGATTTGAATCTCCAACCGTACTTCGTAAGCCTAAACGTTTTTATCTTTTCAGGAAAAGTGTTATTTCGGGTTTGAATCGTCCGAAAAAGCTATATATCCGATTTCTAACCAAATTGAATCGTGAATATGAGGGTGACCTCTATAGCGCGTGTTCGAATCCAACTCGTGTTTTCTTAATTATATTACGGACCATGTGTTATACTCAAGATGATCACTGAGACAACACTTGTATACGAACACGCGCAATAGAGATCACCCTCATTTTCATGATTCACTTTGATGAATTTTTTGTGAAAACGTTTTTACGATTAAGATGTATTTAGTATTTTAATTACTTGAATTATTTAAATTACTAAAATTATTTAACACCCTCATTTTCAATTTTTTTTTATTTCAAAATCGATTTTTTTTGATTTAATAAGAATATTTTGAATTTAATTAATTTAAAAAGTTAAAAAAAATGAACTTTTCCTTTGTACGGTGAAAGTATTTCAGTCGGGGCTAACTTGGTACGAATTTTGATTGGAAAAGGCCATGAAAATGAGATGTGATTTTCACCAATTACTTCTATCAGGTACGGGAAATTTGGATGAAGTTTCTTAATGTCAGTTTCCAAATTTTTCACCGAAATTTTTCTAACCCGTTTTCGCTGGTTATCATCTGTAGTAACAATTATCGAATAAGAAGCCGCCAAATCAATTGCTTCCCATGCAATATGAACAGAATCGTGCGTGAGGGAGTTAAATTGTACTTCATTTGTCGTTTTTAACCTGGTGACAAAAATTTGTTCGGCGTACTCTGAATAAGTCTGGCTATTTACTCCGCCAACCCAAAATTTGTAAATTTGGCCAGGTTGGAGATGATCGTAGGTTTTGCGAGGATCTTGTGTGAGTTGAAAAATTGATGGAGCGTTTTCAACAGTGCCCTCGGATAAATTCCTCATGAGATAATTAGACTGAGTATCCCAGCTAACTCCCATGCTCTCACATTTGAGATTATTTGCTTTCCAAAGAGGACATCTCATCTGTTTAACGACCCTAAATCGAGGTTTTTGCTGTGATTTTAAAGATATTTGACCAATATATTATTTCGCTTGAACGTGGACATTTGTTAACTCTAATTGTGAAAAACTGGTAAAAATGCTTGTTTTTGGTGAAATTTGGTAATTTTTATTGAACTTAGACAAAATATGATAAAAACTTAAAATAAATTTTTTTTTATCGTACGCAGTAAATTGAGACAAAAATTTTGGTAATCTCAAATACTCAATGGTGATTGGTTTATTTTTGACTAATAAAAAAGTCGTTTTTTCATATTTTTTTAATTTTTTGCTCAAAAATTAATCATATCGAATCATATGGCTCCTTTTATATTTTTATAAGTGCCCTAGTTTCCATAATGAGACACAACCTCGGACACCCTAATATTTGTCATATCTTAAAAAACTCAGGCGATGATATTTGATATGAACGCTCGACAGACAAATCTACAACGACTTTTTTATTCTTAAATATTTCTCAATCATCTAAGAATGAAGTAGATTACAAATTATATTTAAATTAATACTTATTCGCAAACCTTCAAGATGACGGTAAAACAACAGGTTAATTTATATTATGAACCAACTCGGTGCATTAATCTATTCTAATTAATTTTCAAATTATCAATAATTTTTTAAGGACTCTGAAAAACTTTTTATCAGTACATGCGATTTTTTTACCGAAATCGGTCAAAATTTCATTGAAAAATTTAATAAAAAACAACAATCTTGGCATATTTGTTCGTCGAGCGTTCTCATTAGATATAGTTGCTAGGTTATAAGTTATCACTGATAACCTTCTTCAAAACAAAGACTAAAGAAATAAAAAATTTTTACATTTTTGTGCCATTTGTAAGTTTTCGTCAAAATATTTTTTATTTTCAAAATTTTAATGTATCCTGGCCAGAGGTCGGCAGTGCTGACTCGGCACATACAAAAATATTTTTGGATCTGATCGGATCGGAGGACTCTCCAAAAAAAAATTCTCTTTTATCGGCCTTCGACCGATTTGTGACTCATTTTATAAAAAAAATAAAAAAAATATTCAATTTCCTATTATCGGATAAGATCGGTGACCTTCGCGAAAAAATTGGATCGGATTAGATTGGTAGCCCCATCGAAAAAATAGGATCAGATCGATTTTTCTGATCCGACCCAATCCAATCTTTTTCGAAATAAAATTTCAAACTGATGTGATCAAGTTGAAAGTATTATACATGTAATCGACAAAAAACCGCTCCTAAAACCAGGGCGAAGCACGTGTTTTGGTGGTGCTCGACAAGTTTTCAAAATTAAATAATAATAAGTTGCGCCATCCATACCACTCCAGAATAAGGTCGAGGAAGAATTGTGTAAAAGCCTATTGTTAATGCAGAGATTTTTTGGTGCGAGCAATTTAGTGTACTGCTTCAAAGAATTTGATTCCGATTTGACATGGACGCCATCGGATCGGACCATGTGTCCTGATATTTCGATTGTATACTGTCAATATGCTGTCCAAACTGTATCTCAACAATGCAGAAATTAAAGAAGGCAGCAAAATTAGAAATGTTTTTTTGCTAAAATAGATGCAATGTAGAACAATCTCATGAATTTATCAAGGACCTACCATCTCTGAGAAAATTAGGCCAAAAATAAAAATATATTCAGGCTGGAATCCGAAATAAGCCATCATTACCGAAATTTCAAGGCTGTTCTTGTGAAATAGTTTATTTTCAAAACGGCTTCCTTGACCGGTAAACCTTGATTTAACTGTTTTTACCGATTTTCGACATACAAAAATTTTCATCTTTTTTTTGACTACTAACGTATTTTATAAATTTCATGATTTTTTTGAAGTTAATTTTCAATGTCAACATTATTTTTGAAATTAATTTTTAATTTTTGGCGCCAGTGGATTCCTTCACATGATTTTCGAAAAACTTTAAATTCTATAATTTTTTGCCAATTCAAATTTTTGAATTTTGACAACTGGGAACTTTTCGAAATTTTTATGAAATTCCGAGTAAAATCCCAAATCTTTGGTCAAAATTCATGTTTTATTGTATAGTTTATTTTTCTTACAAGCTAAGACGGTCAGACCATCACCGTGATCACGGTCCCTAATATAAAAATTCGAGAAAAAACTCTTGGACAGTTTGCCTGAATACCAGGTACCAATGATTCTATGTACGCGTGGGCAAGTTTAACTTCTCGGCGTACATAACCGTCTTCTGGTGCTGGATTGATTTTTATCTTGTAATATTGCGCCAAATTTATAGTTTCCCATTCTAGCTCAAACGCAGTATCTTCTTGATGTGGCGAAAAAAGTTTTTGTGGAGGACATAATTCGGTGATAAAAATGCCTTCAGCACTGTCTCCTCGAGTATTTTCATTCAAAGCATAAACGGAGATGAGATATTTCTCAGCATTTTTGAGTTGGTTTAATTTAACAGTAAAGTTTTTTGTCTTGATTAGGCTGGTCACGGCTTTTGTCAGGTTTCAAAATGTCGACGTAATTATTTTAGTTTTAATTTTATAACAAAATGAAAAATTTGTTATAAATAAAACGTTTTTTTACTCGTTATGTGTAGTAAAAAATGTGTGTTAAAATGGAAAGCTATTTGAATTAGCTAGTGCCGAGGTTACGCTTGTCATGTTCTCTTGTGCGCACAAGCGAGAAATATTTTTAAACGCCTCGGACTTGAAATTTGAGCTTTTTTCTGTTTTGAAAAAACCGTGGTCACCCTAGTCTTGATGTTGTAGACTCCTTCTGCTTTGTCGATATCGTAAATTGCAATCATATAACTCGCATCATACCCGACATCAACCCAGCTGTAATCTGCGGTTTCACATGAAACATCGTGAAAATTCAATTTTTTCACTTCTGGAAATTCAGAGTAAAAGTGTAACGTTTTCCACTCGCCCTCCGTCATATTACCAATAAAATTTTCCCCAACCGATCTGATCATTAATAAATAACCTTCGACAGGTTCAACAGCATGAGTAAATTTTTTATCCTTGCGTTAAGCTGTACGCAGTAAAAAATATTTTTTTTATTAAAAAGTCATCAAAACTTAAGACAAAAATAAATTTTCAAAATTGTCAGAAAATTTGAGAGAAATCCAGAAAATAAGTAGGATGAATATATTTTGAACAGTTCATCCGAAATCAATCTAAATTCGACTCAAATTTGCAAAAATTTGATGATTTTTGAATTAATTTTGGAAATTGTAATGACTGCGGAAAGCCTACCTTGTGTTCTGTAAAATGTGAAAGAGGTTCCATATCTGCTGTTACAAGACCACTGTTAGTTTTGAAAAATTTGATTTCGAAATAATCGGCTCCTGGCTGAACCAACCATTCACATTCAAATTTTCGGTCACTCGTGATCATTGTTAAGTTATCAATCGGTGGTGGCGGTGTCATAAATTCGACAACGAGGTTATCAGATGTACTTTAGTAAGGGTCGAGGTTAACTTAAAATACTGAAAATTTGACAAGAAAAAAAGAACCATCAATTTTGTTACAACAAGAAAATTAAACCATAATTTTTTCACAACATCCAAAATTTGAGAAGTAAAAAATTAAACGTCGTTTTTTATCGGAAAAAACTATTTTTCTAATAACAATTAAAAAAGACAAGAATAAATTAAAAATTGATATTCATCTTCAAAAAAATGAAACAAATGTTGGGTCGTTTTTGTCACGTGTCGAAACTGTTACCGATGAATCATCGGCGATGATCTTAAAACTAGGTAAAATTTAATTTGTCTTTTTATCCAAAAGAACAAAATTACAGTCGACGAAAAAACTTCGGCTAAAAACTCTTCATCAAAAATCTCATCAACTTCTCTCAAATTCGTCGGGTTTTAATATTTTTTGGTATAACTTGTCGATGAAGACAATTTTATTTCACGCACGATCCTCTTCTTATTTGCAGCTGTAATTGTGATGTTAAAAATTGAATTATACGGAAGTCTTCTAGTATTAAGCTCATACCAAGGATCAACGAGACCGAATTCTTCAATCATTTCAAAACCTTCTTCGAAAATGACAAAAGTATCGATACTGATTTGGGGTATACCATTTTCATCGATAATTTTTTTCGTCGATTTTTATTTAAAAGCCTAATTTTATCTATAAAAAATACGTAGGCGAAAAATATTTATTATTTTCCATACAAATTTCTAAGATATTGTATAATTGTTTTTAAAATTTTATATTTGCATTGACTACAATAAAATCATGAAAGTGTATTTCTGACAAACTTTTGTGATATCAACACCACCATCTTTTGGTCGTATATTTCTCTATTTTATTCAGAGAGGTTTTCACGTCTACGCAATTTTCATAGCAAACGATAGGGAAAAAATTATCAATGAAAATGGTATACCTCACTTATTTGGTACCAATCCGCCTTGAAAACTTTCATCCAATCAAATTCAACAATGACATTGTCAGCACTTATCGACTCAGTTATTGTCAGGTTGAGAATGTCATGTAGCTGACTTTCCCATTTTCTGTAGAAATACATCCAATCGTCGTTCCCTTTGTTTTTAGGTTGAAGCCCAAATTGATCAGAGAATTCGGCATATTTATCCATATTTATATCGTACATTCGACACATTCCTTTTTGGGGTAAAAAGTAAATCGTCAAAAAGATTTGCCCGGAAAACCAGAAATTTATTAAAAAAAATCTCGATAATTTCAAAAATCTCAATAAATTCAAAAATCTCAATAATTTCAAAAATCTCAATAATTTTAAATCATGGTGCTGTTTTGAAGTGCGAGATTTCATGTGCCGAGAATCACAGCTACAATACTATCAGTTGCATTTATGTAATTGACTATGCAGAAACTTCTCCTGTTTTGTGAACTTTAAAATTGCAATTTTTGTACTTTACGAGAGAGGTAAATATTTTTTTAATTTGGTCAAGTACATTATGTTTTCTAAGTGGTACTAATGTATACCAAACTAGAAAATATCTACCTTCCTCGTAAAGGGATATTGTACTGATATAATTTTAATTTCCAAATTGATTTTTGGACAAATTTTTGCTTCATTTTTGTTTTTATTTATGAAATAAATTTTTTTTTGTGTGTTAATTTTGTTCTTTTTTTGTACTGATTTAGGTAATTTGTGTACTTAATTCTGTTAAAATTTGTACTTATTTGTGTACTAATATCTGCTTAATTGTTTTACTAATATGTCTACTAATTTTTGTTATAAATCTTGTACTGGTTGAGTCATCTGTTTTGTATGGATTAAGCTTGACTAGCTCTCTGGCCCAATAAAAAATAGGGAAGGACGGAGAATTGGCAATTCTGAATTGCCTTATTTTTTATGGTCTGCTCAAACTTATACAAAACAGATGACTCTACCAATACTTTTTATGGTACGAATATGTGTATTCTAACTATACGCGTACTTTCCAACTATGCGCGTACTTTTGGGAAAATGTGCTTGATTGGTCAATTTGGACAATATCTAGAGTTTCAAATTGCGTTAAAATATGGTCGGAGTAAGAATTTTTCGTGATTTTAAAGTTAATTTTTGTTACAAGTCTTCTAGGATGTATAAATTTGATTTATTTGAAAAAAATGAAATAAAGTTAATTTTAAATAAACATGAATTCGAAAAAGATTTATCCGAAAATCGTTAAAATGTCAAGGAAACAATAAAAATTATGGAAAAAATATGCTCACAGTAAATCACTCTCAGAAACCAGAAAAACTTAATATTTTTATCTAAATAACTATTGGCCATTTTCAAGCTAGCCGACATTGAATGCGAGACTTGAAACATGTTTTTAAACTCCTTGAAATACCGACACTTCATTGGCCAATCTAAACATGTTTTTAAAAAAGTGTATTTTCGATTGTCGCGCCGACTGGAGAATCTTCGACTGAAAATCTGGTTTAAAACGCCTATCTTTTGCCTAGGAACGTTTTGAAAAAAAGCCCTATCTTTTGCCTATAACTATACGCCGCACGCCAGGAACGGATAAATTTATTTTTCAAATGCGTAGGTTTTCGCGGAGGCTTTCGTAGGTTTTTGGTGGAATCTACTTGTAACTAGTCTACTAGTAACTATACGCGTATAAGTTATACGGTATAACTATACGCCGCACCCCGCTGTAATAATATTTGACTTATAATTTTCACCCACCTTTCTGAACAGAATAAGCAACTGCATGGCACATAAATTCGGGAGTTTGTTCTTCACAGCAAAAAATGTTACATTCTTCGGGAATCTATAATTTAATCAAAGGTTATTTCAAGTCATATTTATTTGGCATTTTGACTGAAAGTTCATGACCTTTGCATGATTAAACAGTTTGGCTGAACAGTATTCGATTCAAATTAAAATGGATTATAAATATTAATTCAAAATCATGGGAAATTGAAAAAAAAGAATATGACGAAAAATAATTTATTTTGAAAAGAAATACTCTGCAGTGAGAATAATTGCTATTGACCGTGCATTGATCCACAAAATAAGATTAAATCAGACACTTTTTCAACCAAAATATTATATTTTTGAAATTAACAAAAAATCAACTTTTGAATTAATTTTTAATGAGATATATTTTTATAAGAGGATTGAAGTAAAAATATACGCGTTCAAGGTTTTAAAATATCAGAGAAACTAAAAAATTAAATTAATTTTATAAATCGAAACCTTTTAGATATGTGAGAGAAAGATTTTTATTTCGATGTCTAAATTTTTCTAACGGTTCAATAAACTGACGTTTTTTGCCATTTTGCACGATTTAAGGTTTAAAATCTATCTCCTTTGATGTTTTATTTCAAAAAAGCGCCAAATTTTTACAAAGTAGTTACAAAAAGTAGTAGTTTTTATTCGAAAATTTAGAAGTGGCAAAAAGTTTCCCATCAAGACAAAAAAAAAGTTGAAAAAAGTGCAGAGAAGTCTGGTCAAAATGCACCGACCCCGTTAAGTGTATATGATTTTTTATGTAACTTACCTGTGTCTCTTTTTCTCGACATAAAGCTGAATCAGCATCTGGTCCAGAACATGTAATTGCCGGCCAAGTTTTTGTATTGTGACCAATATGATCCTTTATACATCTTTGGTTTTCGTTATCAGACTTTAGTTTGATTGCGTACATCACTAAGACTAGCGAGAGGTACTTTTTGCTTTTGTCATTACCAGACCTATAAACATAATTGTAATCCTATTCTACGGAAATGTTTTCGTGTTATTTCAAAGCCCAACACCGAAGTCGGAAATACTTGGTACAGGGGGGGTCCAATATTGCCGAAAGGTTTTTGGCAAAAAAAATCGGCAAGATTGACACATTCGGCAATATGAGGCACCCTTTTTGTACTGGGGCCTATATAACAGGAATTATTTTAAATAAAAATGGTGATTTTACGTAAGTTAAATTCGGCAGTATCATCAGTGATGATTCATCACTTTCGGCAATATTGAGCCGGCAATATTGCCCCCCTGTATAAAATTTAAATAAAAATGTATTTGAATTGTTCAGTTTAAAAATTGAATCCATTCCTAAATATATATACAATTTCAAAGGGATTCTAGGTGCTGAATTGCTCACACAGATATTCTGTATTTGTGCGATAAATTAGATCAACACATTACTTAACAATTAAATAGCGGCGCGCGCGGCATCTTTGACAATGATAAATTTAATAATAATGTCATACCAATTCAAAATTAAGATCCAGTTTTTTTAACTTATGGAAATCGGTCAACGATCTCAAATTTGATTTTAATAAGAGCTATAGGTTTTTGAAGTCGACAAAATTAAATTGTGAATTTTTATAATATTAAGAAATGAAAAATTTTTGTCTTATTTTCAGTTTTTTTTGTAAAATAGTCAAATTTAAATGTTGTGAATCTACCGTTAAAATATGAACCCTCTTCATACTGATGATTGTACGATTATCGTAGTAAACATACATTTTTAGAAAAAACTTCACAGTTAAACAGCCCGTAATTTTAGCCCGTTTTTTCAATGTTGTCTGTATCTACGAATTTTCCCAGTTTTTATATCTGTATCTACAATATTTCATAATTTTTTTCTTGTCAAAAATATCTTGAAATTTGAAAAAAAAATTGTGATATTTTTAAAAAGGGGATAGCGAGAATATAATAGGGGATAGCAAAGAAGATAAAAAACGATAAGAGGGATAAAACTATCGCTGGAGTTGCCATCTTTATTCGTTTTTTGAAGCCTGGTCATAAGGACATATATATGCTACAAAGACCTATGTCATGACATGTCATCTGGACTAAATTGCTTTTGTTTTTTGCTAAACCCTTATTTGTTTTTAATTTTTTGACGATTCACTGGTTTGAAGTTTAACTATCAATTTCGTTTTACCGATTCCACTTTAAAAATATAAAATTTCAAAGTGTTATACAAAATTTGTATAGAAAATGAATGACGTTAAACATCAAATATCTAATAAGTAAAACAGTCTAAACCCGAACTCTAAAACTTACGAGCTCATTTTGAGATAATTTTTTTGTCAACTTTGTAGAAAACGTCAAAAATTCATCTTGTTTGAAGAAAATAGTTTGACTCCGTATTTTTTGGGGTTTCAAATTTATATGAACTATAATTGGGAATAAAAAATTAATCCGCTTTGTTACCCTACAATTTGAAATTCTATTCTTTGCAAAATATTCCTGAATTTTTTCGTTCTGTTCGAAATCAATTATCATCACTAATTGGCTTTAAATAATTATAGATGGGCACTGTTTTTGAATCTACAATATAAGCACTTTTATTTAGTCTTTTGCCAAAAATTATGTTTTATTCTAAATTTATTTTTTTAATAAAAAAATTCAGCGATAGTCAATTTGGAATTATTCTTCAATATAAAAAACGCTCCTTTGAGTCAGGAGGTAGTGTCCAGGGTGTTATCGGTTTTTAGCATTGGAAATCTACGATAGTTATGAAAAAACAGAACAGTCCATTTTGTCCAGCATATTTCAGAGATCGAGAAAAAATATTCGAAAATTTTCGAAAAAAATGGCGGCTTCTGATCGGTTAAAAATCGACTTGGTCTAAATTAAAAACAAATGGTATCATTGTTTTCTCGTTCCACCGTTAAAATTTATTTTTGGCTTGATCAACTATTATTGACGAAATTCAAACCTAAAATTTGGGAAAATACTATTTTTATACAGGGTGTAAGGTTTTTCCCTTCTTTTTTCCAAATTGGATAGACTTGATTTCCGCCGTTTTGATTGGTTGAATCTGAGAAAGACGTAGGTTTTTGCCAGAATTAATCGTTNGAAAAATCTTACACCCTGTACTTAAATAACCGGTTTTTGTAAAAAATGCCATAAAATATTGAGATTTAAAATTTGGTGAGACGAAATAAAATGATCGCCACCCTTCAATTAATCAAAATATAACTTCGTATCGACCAACTAAGGAGGTTCAAAAAGACCAATAACAGCCTAGTAGTGTCTTAAAACATAAATTATATCTTTTTGAATTGACCACCAAAAGATATGGTGTAGAGATATTTCTGATAACGGTATTATTAATCATTGGCAAATTTTGTACACACAGAGCGCAAGAGAGCACAATTAATTTCACTCCTTAGCACGCCGCGGCGCGCCATGTGAATAAAAATCGCATATGGTTTATACTGTATTTTACTGTATTTTATAAAATAATCGAAATTTATTTGACAAAATTGAAAATAATCGGGTGAATTTTAATAATAAATAAATAGGATCAGCCAAGAACTATAAGATCTTAAATCCTTGAAATATTCTACTTTTGCGCCCTCTAGCGGGAGAAACAATTTTTGGATATTCACAAAATCACCACAAATCTGTTTTTAGGCCGATGTTGTATTATGACCAATTTTTACCCTATCTTTCCAGTAGACTCATTTTTAATAATTGATCAGACGTCATTTTATAAATTAAAGAATGTACAGGTTTTTGCGTAAATCAGCAATTTAGCAAAAATTAATTTTTTCAGTTCAATGAGATAAGCTCTGAGCATTATTGGTGAGTTTGCATAATCCTTATCATGCAACAAACGCCCTTATACTGAATATTCATTATGTCAATATTTTTTAAAGATTATTTCTTGAGAACTATGACGTAATGCGGCACAGTATTTTTTGTTAAGATAGACATATTTTTGATATAAAACAAGCTTTGAAAACTGTGTGAATTTCAGAGATTTTTTGCATAATTGGGACCTGGAAAATATTTATTCCAAATATCGATATAAAATTCATTTAGGTCTGTAGTACAGACTCTGTACAAAGGAAAGTATTCAACTAAATAGTGCAGTACTTGTAGGAAGAGATTTTCCCGCTAGCAAATAAAATGTCTTTGAACGAAAAGGTGTGCTTAACTGGCTTGCGGCTGCGATGCTCAACGCGTCAAAGTTTCCATAAAAACATTTGATATAAAATTTTTGGCAAAAAATATCTCCAAGTGGAGCTGCATGATTTACCTTATTTCACTTATTATTGTAAAAATAAGTTCAAGCTCGCTACAGATTCAGAAATCCAGGAAATATGTCGAAAACGTGTATACATAATTTATAAATCCGCTTTACATCCCGCCTAAGACAGATTAACATGCTATTTTTTGTCATTATTCAAACCTATAGATCAAAATGAATAATTCAGAGTCTGGTCGGGGTGAACGCAATTGAACTATTTTTAAAACAGCCATATTAACAAAATTTATATTTCATAAATATACAGGGTGTAAGATTTTACCTTATTTTTTCCAAATTGGTAAAATTTGAATTCCGCTGCGGGCCGTTTTGATTTGGTTTGAATCTGGAAAGACGTAGGTTTTTGCCAAAATTAATCGTTCTCATTAGCGGATAGCAATTTTACCAATTTGGAAAAAAGGAGGTAAAAATCTCACACCCTGTATTGTTATGAAAAAGTTCTTGTTAACCCTAGAAGACCGAATCAATTAGCTGCCTCCAAAAAATTCTTGACGTAAAGCTTGACCGATAAACTACCTTGCAGACTTTTATGAAATTTTAACATGAAATTTCCTGTGAAGAATTCAAAAACATTGATTAAAACTTTAACACTTAATTAAGAAGTCCCGATGATTTACCGTTCATTAACTGAAAACGAAAAACAGCGAATACTCCACCGAAATGTTCAGATATTTAGTTTTTTGTGACTTATAATTATCAAGCAGTAAAATGAAATACAGTGATAACATTGTAATAATATAATATTTAGAAAAAAAAGTTTTTGAATATCTTATATTTTTGTGTTTTGGCAAGAAATCGCAGGTATTTTATTATATTTTTTCAAAATCAAAAGGATAATTAAGGGGAACTGATCGGTTCACAGAATTTGCTCAAAATTGGAGACCAGACTAATTTAGACAAAATAATGAAAATAAAAATATTATTTTTTCTTTCTGATCAAAAGTTCGGCCAGGCGGCGAGTTAAAAAGTGAGAAATGAGCCATTGTTGAGCGAAATTAGCGGGTAGCGGTCACAATGTTTCTAGGGCAATTTATTGTCTGTCAACATTGCGACCGCTACCCCATTAATTTACATTTGTATCGAAATCGGCTCGGCCGGATTAAATTCTTACATAAAATCATCGTATTAATAAAGTAAAATAAAAAGTCAAATGTCTGGTAACCAAGAAAAATGGTCTCTAATTTTCCTCGAAAAATGGCTCATTTCCCGACTTTAAACTCTCCGCCTGGCCGAACTTGTGATCAGAAAGAAAAAATGATATTTCCGTAGTCACTTTTTTGTCTGAATTAGTTTAGCTTTATTAAAATTAATAAAGGCCATAAAAGTGGCTAAATGGTTTTCAATAAGGGTTCTGTTTTCAGGCATACAAGGCTTTGAGTCGTTTTCATCGAAAATTAAGCTTAAAATAGTGAGATAATTTTTCGTGACTAATGTTTTGTATTATTGTTCGTGACAATTTTTCTTTCTAAATCCATGTTTTTTTATGAAAAAAGATTTTTTCGAAAAAAAAATAAATCGACGAAAATGTAATCGGGTACACCCTAGTTTAGCACAATTTTGTTCGTTAATAAATCTTTATATAATTGACCGTGAATATCTTCATTTATTATTTAACTGTATTTTAACCAAAAGATTGTGCTTTCAAAAAAAACCATTCAGACTGAAAATTCGTCATTATGATGCCCTAGAGGATATAATTTGATCTACTATAATACTAAACGACTCAAGTACACTTTAGTATTTATTATGATGATAAGCTGCCTGCGGAATTTACCAAAATTGCATTTAAGACGATATACTCGGTAAATAAAGCTTTATTTTTTAGAGAAATGGATTATAGAGATTTTTACGTTAGAAATTCGTAAACATCTGAACTTGATAATAAAACGGAGTATTTTTAATCTTTAAAATCTGTTTTGTGAAGTGCCAGCAGAATTTATGAACCATTTTTGGTATTTTAATGCGGTACCTAACGGAACGAGTTTCTAGCTCGTTAGTTTTACGATTATTGCTGCAGGCCAGTTTCGTAATTAGGACGAAGCATAATACAATTCGTTTTTTAAATAACTTCTTTGCCGATATTGAATTTATGCTTTCTCAGCACTTGCTCAAGAATGATTTCAATTTGTTTTTAAGGGGGGGGGTCTCCGCATTAAATTAACGCTAGAAAGGAATATTATATCCCGGATATATTTATTACGGTTCTTGCTGGGGTTTTTATGCCACTTTTTTAGCCAAAATTTTTAAATAATTCGGCTTTTGAAAACGACTCATCCGATTAAGTTAATATCTAGTGAACAATAAAATAAAAAAGAGGTCCGAATCGGACCATTTTTCCAATTTTTTTTAAGATTACTGAAATTGTTTAATCATCAGTTTTTGTTACCATTTGCATAATTTAACTCCAACTTTATTTTTCTTTTAATATTTGTGCTCAGTTTGAGCTACCTAAAAACTTAATTAGATAAGTCGTTTTCAAAAAACAAACGAATTCGGATTAATTCGCCGCCTTTGACTCAGGATGATCGTTCTTCCTTAAGGGGGTAGCAGCGATGTGGCAGATTGGTACATTTTTTCGGATTGATTTTTGAAAGAAAAAAAAATGTGAAAAATTTTTATTTTATTTTTTATTTGAAATGAAAGTGTTTATACTT
>SCLH01000663.1:306467-341917 GCA_004367855.1 Oikopleura vanhoeffeni | reverse complement strand
CCGAAAATAGAAAAAATTGTATTCAAAAGCTGAATTTTTGTCCAAAATCTTCTGATTCGCCATTTATCGGCGAATAAAAATTCTTGGGATGCATTAGCCTGCAAACTTTCTGAACGCACTGACGAGACAACTTTGTGTTATTGTGTTAGTCGGACAACTTTGTGTCATGAGAGGATCATTGAGCGCATTTATAATAGCCCACTAAAAAACACTGCAACCTGCTCAAAAAATTAAAAGGCCACAAATTTCAAAAACCATTTTTTATACAAATTTTGTTTTCGAAAATATCAGATTTAATTACCAACATTCAAAGCAGTCGTGGTGCAGCGGTTATGACATTCGTGGTAATTATACGCCCCGCACGTAAGTAGGCCGGAGTTCGATCCCAGAAGTCTTCACTTTTTTTAAACAATGGCGGAAGAATTGAGAGTTACCAACGCTGATTTCTATTTCTCAAATTAGATAAGCCATAAGAGTTCGATCAGACGGTGAGTTTTGATACTGTAATAAGAATTTAACCGGTCGATTCGAAAACGAGAATGGAGATATATCTATTATGGTACTTGCTGGCCCTTTTATCCACTTTCTAAGCCAAAATTCTGATATAATTCGACTTTTGAAAATGATTCACCTGATCAAGTTCTGAGATAGGCTATCTCAGAAAGCTCAAACTTGGCAAAAATATATAGTGAATAATAAAATAAAAAGGTCCGAATCGGACCAATTTTTAACTTTTTTCTGAGATTACTGAAATTGTTCGATTATTAGTTCTGTTCAAAAATTTGAAACAATGGTCTGATTTGGTCCATTTTCTTTTTGGTTCTCTCGATATTTGTGCACAGTTTGAGTTATCCGAAAACTTAATCGCATGAGTCGTTTAAAAAAGCCACATAAATTTAAAATTCTGACTCATTAGGTCCAGCTGATACCGTAATAGATACAAAAAATTTAAGTGGGCCAATCTTTGTTACATAATCGTAAAAATAATCCTGAAATTTTTTTAAACCGTGCACTGGAATTTTCCAAAAATTTTAAAATTTGACCATTTTCCAGAACCCCTCCGACCGGTAAAAGCCTATAACAGGGTGTAAGATTTTTCCTTTCTTTTTTCTAAACTGGTTACACTTGATTTCCGCCGTTTTGATTGGTTGAATCTGAGAAAGACGTAGGTAAGTGTAACCAGTTTGGAAAAAAGAAGGCAAAAACCTTACACCCTGTACATACCAACTGTTTTTAAAAATATAAAAAAATCTTTGCCTGACCGCATACTAAAATAATGCGAGTTACAAATCTTGTAATGTCATATTTTGACAAAAAATCATTTGGAAAAAATTTTCATGTTTCGATTACCAACCCAACCACCTTAAGGAAAGTAAAAATTCAATTAGATGCAAAATTCAGAAAAACTTTCCCTTTAGCAAATTGTTTAAAAAGTCAGTTTGGAAGCCAGGCAAAAGCTATCCTCACACCAGTTGAGATATACAGTTTAGACTCAAACTGAATCTGAAAAGCACAAGACTTGTTTTGACAATGAAACCTAGACGAGTTTTTGTGAAATTTGTTATTCGGCGTCTCTTGGGGTCATGTCAACTTTCATTTGAGCCCAAAATGTTTTGACAAATTTAGAAACCAAAAAATGCTCAAAAAAGTTTTCCTAATTACAAAACATTCTAAGGATTTTGGTGCAATTTTAACTCGGTAGCGTCAGAAGAAAACAAATTGCGCACTTCAATTAAACCAAAATCAATAATTTTATTTCCGTTTGCCTTTGCCGCCGAACAAAATTCAAAACGAAAGCCAATTTGCATTAATTTGGTTAGGCTTCTGGAGCCGTCAACACAAAAAAAATGATGAAAGCGTTATACAGCGGAGGGGTATTGTATCAAAGATTACTGTTAAGGGTAACCGACGGATGCGTATCCGAACCTCAGAAGTAATAGGAAGCTAATTTTTTAGTGTGCATGTTCAATTTTGGCGGGTTGCTGCGCAGAGAGATATAAAAAAAAAAATTTCGATGTCAAAAATTTTCAAAATTTTCTATATTTAAAGTTTTAATTCCTTAACCGCACTGTACTTTTGAAAATAATAATTTGCTAATTTTGTTGCATTAGATCACTGTGAATTAGTATCTTGCAATGGCAATAAAAATTCTAAATTCGCAAACAACAAAAATTCCAAAGATTTCTTTGATCCAGAAATTTGGGGGTAAATCCCGGACCGGAGGCTGTTCTCGAGACTCCAGAAGTATAGAAAGCTGATTTTAGCTGCATTCTTATTTTTTCAACCGTCTAAAAACTAAAAAGATAAATTCGATAAAATGTTGTTCTGAATTTGCAGAATACATGGACTTTTTCCAAGTAGTTTTTCAAGGTAATTAACTTTTCCGCCGTGAGCTATACATTGGAATCTGACATTTACAACTATCTTAATGTGCAACTTACGAAAAAATATCAAAAATTAATGATTTTACTGCAAAAAAAATTTGGAATTTTCTTCAAAATCTTATTTTGACGAATTTGAGGTAATAAACTTTGATGCCCCTTAAAAACTACATGAGAAAGAAAAAATATAAAACTCTTGACCGCCCCGCTTTGCACACTTAAAGAAGTGCTTTTTCTTAAAAAAACTAATATGTTCGACCTAAATGTTTGTACCAGCGACACATGTGCAAAAACACCGCATCTTATTTTGGAAATTTCTCTAAATAACAAAAAATTTGAAAATCAGCGCTTTGTAACGGGCTGTTAAAGCCACAAATAAAAGTTAATACTGAAAAAGAAAAAATTTGATTCCGACTGATAAAGTTGTACCAAAAAATGGAAACATCACTTTTGGACCGATACCGGCCGGTCAGGTCCATACAAAAAACTTTACACCATTTTTTGAAATATCAAACAATATGCTCCTAGAATGCCGAAGTTTAACTCATTACGAATTGCGTTAGCTCAGACAACGTTGAAAATCAGTAAAACCCTGTCGGTTAATCCCTAGAGTGTGTGTTCGAATTTTAGGGGTTTCGATAGCCAATGTCGCACAAGTACAAAATCGTTGGACCCTTAAGTTTCCCAAAATTACACGAAGAGTTGGTTCTGTTAGTCACAAATGTTTTGGTAAATATCCCTTTGCTAGTTTGGCGGGAAATGACCTTAGAGGAGGCTCAAATCAGCGACAACCGCACTCTTAAAGGCGGTGTTTTGGTAAATCGAAACATTGAAATTTTTTGAGACTTTGATGCGCTGAATAACTAGACTCGGAGAAGCGGAATACATTTATAATGTTTAATTCTAACTTTTCTAGTTACCATCTTATGTAATAATTCTTTGAAATATTTTTTTAGTTTAATAAAATAACTTCTTACCATATATAATAGATTTTAGCTCCATTAAAGTCGAAGAAGAGAACGGATTATGGAAACGAAAGACTGCTGTTCGGAATTCGGGTCTACTGTCTTCCATATTAAATAATAACTTTATTTTGCGAAATATATTACAGTTTAATAAAACTAGAAAATCGTGTAAATTTATAAATAATTTAAAAAACATTTTTGTCGACATTCTACACCGAATTTCTAACAAAATTCTGATTTGAAAAACAACTATAAACAACATTTTGTCGACATTCTACCACACTGATTTTTCTAATTACGCACAACATTCTGCAAAAGACATTTTCTGGAAAACGTCGAATCTACAAGATCGACATGTCACAAGCGCTATTCACTGTCCACCCAAAATTTTATTTACTGCAAATCTTGATCAGTCACATAAAGAAGCGCTTCGGGCGAAAATTTTAAACAAAAATAAATTTCGTTAAAAAAACTTTATAATAAAACATGATCCAGGAAAAGATTTCAATTAGCAAAAATAAATTTGAAGAAATCATAATTTAGATTTTTTTTTCGGGAAATGAGTTATTTTAAAATATAGCCCTTTTAAGTAGTACGAGTGTTGGTAGTACGACTTTTGTGCAGTTTTTAAATTTCGATAAGCTCGACTTTTAATTCATGCAAATTTGGCAGCCAAATTTTGGCTGATTAAACCCACGTGATGTGATATTAAGTACCTGCACCTGAGTGTTTTCAAACACATGATGAGTATGTTATCTCAAAAATGGCTGATTTCGAAAAAATACATAACTTAAAATACATGTAACATTTCAGAAATTGAGTTGAATAACCAGGTGGTGTTGGATAACAAAAAAATGATGCAAAACATTTTCGTTTAAAAAACTACCCCCGTAAGTATAATCATAGATTCAAATTCAAGAAAAAAAAGAAAATGCTTTATTCACCACCAGGTGGTGCGGCACCACTGGTGCCGGGTGTCAAAACAAAAAATGTCAAAACATCCCCTTCCGAAAGTTAGCCTTATGAGTATATTTGTAGTTTATCATCTGATTCCAGCGCCGTTTTGACTGCAAAAAACAAAAAATTGCATTAGAATAACTAATTTCTGGTCTGATGAGCAATTTTTGAAACAAAATTCTTGAAAATTTAAAATAAGGGGAACTTTCGGGGGCCTATTACAATATTTCGGCGGCCAAATTAATACTTCACCAAAAAATTGTTGGTCTCTGTGTTTTAAAACACAGCTGTGCTTGTGGGGATTAAGAAACATAATCCAAAAGGGCCATTTGATTTTAAATTTAAATTACGCAAATTTACGGTTATTACGAAAAAGTAACTTAATTTTTAATCTTGCGAAAAACTGAAATATGTTTTAGCATAATTTGATTAGCCAAATTAAGAAATCATTTTCGTGCTGACAATGTAAACGTTACAAAACACTTACTTCATCGTAGTACTACAAAATAAACAACCAAATTGGTTTTTGTTGGAAAAGTGAGTTTATCTTTAATCTTGCAAAAAAACAATATTTTCATGAAAATAAGAGTTAATTTTATCGCTAAAAATTAAAAATCAACAATTTTACGTTAGTTACCTCGTGGTAACCGTACAAAATAAGCAATACTTGCAAGTATTGTCTGATAATGCGCAGTTTATGCCACTAGATTCAGCAGAGTAATTTTGGTCTTCCCACAAGTTGCGTATATTAAGAGAAGGACATTCTTAAGGGATAGCAGCGATGTGGAAGATTGTACATTTTTTCGGAGTGATTTTGAAAGAAAAAAAATGTGAAAATGTTTTATTTTATTTTTATCTTCATAAATGTGTTCATTTTTGCAAATTTCTATATTTTTAATTTCTCAACATACTTAAGTATTTGTAAAAATATCAAAAAAACACTTTTCATTACAACTCCATTCCAACTGGACCCGATGTGGGATTTTGTTTTGAAGGCGATATTTATAAACTTCAGGGTGTAATGCACTAATTAGTGGGAGAATCATTATGCACATGAAAAAATTTCTTTCATATATGAAATTTTTTTTTCCATGAAAAATAGAGAAAAAGAGCTTTTTAGGAAAAAAAATTGACTTTTAATTGAGTTTAAATATGAGAAAAGGTCCTGATTTTTAAAATTAAAGTAGCCTTTAACACCCGCAATTGTATATAGATTTTATGAAAACAATAAATTTTCATAAATTGCGTGCCAAATGGCACAAACCGGTGTCACAAGCAAGTGTTGTTAATTTCATCAGTAGTTCAGTAAGAGTCGGTGTCTAGCTGTACCCATTTGGGTTCTACCGCTAAGCCACGCCCGTGCGTTCCGTTACCCAAATTGGTCTCGCATTATTTTTTTTATTCAGACCAATTGGCGTACGGAAAGCACGCGGCCTGTTCTGTAAGAGTAGGTGTCTGTGAAATGAGAGTCTAACGCAAACTTGATATAATTAATTCTTAAAAATTATTGGGAAATTATTGTGAACAGGAGATATAGGCCCTTACATAACCTCTTGTTATACCAGAGATTAACATTCCTTACGTTGACGATAATCAAATAATAGTTAATTACAGTAAAAACTAAAGAGCTCATTTCAAATATTTTTTGCAATTTCCAAATAAACATCTAAAAGCACAATTATGCTTATTGAGCCACATTTAATATCTACAAATTAGTTTAATCATTTTTACCCCCGATAACCTGTCCAAACAATAATAATACGATGTTCCCGATCACACTTAAGTTAGCCTACGATTACGCTTGTTATTACTAGTAGTATCTCCATTTTGTAAATCAATTCCGAGGAATAGCTCATAGTCACAAGGCGAAAAACGTGCAAGAAAATTGCATGAAAAGCGTCAAAATAAAATGATTTAGGGCAATCTTGGCAAAAATATCCGTCACAAATTGTGACTCACAATATTTGTGATAAAAACTAGCCAAAACCTCAAAAATAGCTGCATTTTCGGTCTAGAAGATATTAAACCTAGCGAGCGTCTTTGCGAGATGGCTTTAAAATGTAGCGCGTCTACAGGTCTATTTTTGAGCTTTCGCAGCGCTNTAAGCGCTTTTCACATACCAGATTTATAAGTTTTTTTTAACAAAATACGGTTTCGTTGAAATCGATCATACTTTCTAAATCAAAAATATAAACAAATTTACTTTTCTTAATTTTCAAGCGATGGCGGACTTTATTTAATTTAAACTATGAAAACATTTTTTTAATTTTTAAAATTAGCTTGAGCTTGCTATTAACAACGTTTGAAGAAGAGCCAATATATTGGCTCTGATGCCTTAGCGGAACGTTTTTACATGCTCACAAGGATTAAATGTATTAAAAGAAGTTAAAGCTAGGATGATTTTTTGGCCATTTTCAGATGGTTTTCGGTTATTTGAGAAATAATATAATTATTTCATAATTTGTATTGTTGTTATTTATTTGCATTAAATAGGTACACTATGACTATGACAGTGTATTAATAAATAAATTAAAATACTAATCCACCATAGTTCTTCCAAAAAATGTTCAACAATCGGCTCTCTTTTTAGATCCATCCATTTTGAAAGCCTGATCCATCCCTTTTGGTCCTTTAAACCGCGGCATATGCTTTTTTAGAAACGGCTTCGACGTCGACTTTCTCAACTAAATTGCCAACTTCCTCATTAATTTGCTCTTGAAGGCCTGCAGCGGCGTCTTTAACTTGGCCACAAAGACCTTAAAACAAGTTAATTTTAAAAACATTTTTTTAGTAATGTGTTAAGTGATATTTTAATGAAAATACAGAATATCTTAATTAAGGGTATCCCGGTTCCTACATTTTCTGCAGTTATTATGTTATTAAAATGCACGAAATTAATTGTTTATATTTTGAACGCATAAAACAACCCAAATGACAACAAAATTTTTTTTGGAAATTTTGCGTTTTTTCGTTTTTTTTAAGTACTTTTCTCAAAATTATGTTTAAAAATAACGTTTGTGTCAATAACGTTTGTGTAAAGTTGGCCTTTTTGAGAAAAATCTTCTTATGGTAAAATTTTTGGATTTTTTTTCATCCTGAAAGGTTTTTCAAGTTATGTTTTGGATGTAAATTGCGCTCTGAAGCAAACAAATTTAATAATTTTTCGAAAAATTAATTTTTCTTTACTGGAAATGCCAAAATAGTAATTTTTTGCCCTTTTACTGCTAACCCAAAACATTTGATTGGGTTCGAGGGGGGTGGTCGTCGGGAATTCGTTCTCATCGGATCTGAAACCAGTTTTAGGTCCCATTATCTTTATGTTTATCATGAACAACTGTTGTTTATCAACATGAAATGAGTTCTTAATTTTTTTCATTCCTGCTCAAACTCTTAAAAATAAAATACTACAAATTGAAAAGTTGATCTACAGTATGTACTTTATTAACTTGCGGAGTGAAAATTGTCTTTTCGATAATATAGTCAATTAAAAATGGCAACTAAGTGGATTTTATTTTTAAAGCCAAGCTATAGCCGATGTCAAAGGTTTGAAAATAAAATCCACCTAGTTTTTTTTTTACATTTGCCTTTATCACCTAAAGGACAATTTTTACTTCGCAAGTGAAAAAGTACATACTGTAGGGCACTCGGGAACAATTTATATAAAATCACCATTAATATAGACAATGTTATTTTTGATTGTCCAAAAAACGTGAAAATATTATCATATCCCTTTATCACTTTTTGGTTAGAATGCGTAGCCACTACTCCTTTCAATGTGTGATTTCAACGTTGTGGCTACGCATTCTAAGCAAAAAGTGATATATGAGTCACATATGTGACATGTAAAAATCCAATTTCCGCGGCCAAAATTGCCTGAAACGTCATTTTTCGCAATTTTGGAGGCACCTGGTACTGGTTCAGTGATACTGGAGTTCAGAAGTGAAGGCCTGAGGCCTACAATATAATGATTTAAAAACCAATTTTTGTTTTTTGGCAGATTTAAAATGTTTTCTAAATCGGATCGGTTAACTTGTAAATAAAAGTTGATCGAATCGGAAGATTTAAAAATAATCGGATCGGGATCGAATTGCTCTTCCGATCTGATCTAATTGTGTCGACCTCTACTTATAATTTCACTTACTTCCATCAGTATTATCGTTATTCATTTTGAGTCAGCTTAAGTATACGAATGATGAAAAGCTTTCAATTTGTAAATTCGTTGTATGGAATATTTGTCATACTTCCGCCCCAGAATACATTTTTTAATTAAGTGAAAATGAATGTTTTAAATAAATAAACATGGATTAATGAACAAATTACCAGTAAAAATTAACAATTATTAGGCTTAATTTAGGCAACCTAGCCGCTTGACAAAAATAATTGTGCACTTGAAAAACTCAAGCTGTAACAAAAATGAATTATGAGAAGGTCAGTTACCGGATCATTTATCTGCAAACTAAACCCCTGAATCTGGGGCCCTGAATCGTTAGTATAGCCTTACTGTATGACGATTTGAAATAAGAATTCAAAAATAAAAAATCGGTTTTAATGTTTCAAGCTATCTTTAGAGAGATTTTTTTTTGTCATTTTAAGACCCGGGAATTTTTTTTTTATGTAAAATTTTCAAAAAAAAATCGATTTTAAGGTCAATTTTTTGTGATTATACAGGTAGTATGTGATCCAGTTCTAGCGAAGCCGTATGAAGTGCTAGAAGGCTGATTTTTTGGCCAGTGAAAATAAGCGTTTTTTGGTTACCCGTTTTTTGATTGAGGTCGGCGACCAATATTTTAGCTCTAATTGACCGTCAAAAATTCAAGGTCATCTCAAGTTCATCATATAGACTTGAAAGTATCTCCAAAAAGAACGGAAGAGTCGACTTTCTGATGAACGTATTAGCAACTATGGTCAATAATGTACTGAAAGGTCGCTTAGAGAGCAAAAACTGGCAAAAGGCATGACCAGTTTTGCTCTCTAGCGACCTTTCAGTACATTATTGACCCATGTTGCTAATACGTTCATCAGAAAGTCGATCTTTCTGATTCCTTTTGGGAATACTTTCAAGTTTATACAATGAACTTGAGATTGACCTTGAACTTTTGACCGGTCATTAGAGGTCAAAATATTGGTCGCCGACTCTCAATCAGAAAAAATGAGTAACCGAAAAACGCCTAATTTCACTGCCAAAAAATCAGCCCTCTAGCACTTCATACGGCTTCGCTAGAACTCGAGATCACATACTACCTGTAAAATCACGAAAAATTGACCTTTAAATCGATTGTTTTTTTGAAAATTTTACATAACAAAAACAAATCCTACGTCTTGAAATGATCAGAAAAAAATTCTCTACAAGATAGGTTAAAAACATCGATACCCATTTTTTAGTTTTGAAATTTCAAATCGTCTTATTACAAGGATCGCGTTACGCGATTCGCGTACCAACAACATTAAGCTATAGCTTCTAGATGGAAAAAAAATCAAATTTTCGAAAAATCAAAATTTCGAAAAAAAAATCGGTCATTTTGAAGTATTCTTGATAAACAGGCGAAACAACTAAGAACGCAAATTGATTTTGGCGGACATCATTTAGTCTCTTTATTTTTTGTAAAATTTTATTTGCTATCCGATTAGCATAAAGATATCCCCTATTCACACTTTTGTGAATATCCCGGCCCTGATAAGGAATAGTAGTGTGTTTTTAAGTATTAGGGCCGGGATATTCACAAAAGTGTGAATAAGAGATATGATTGAGCAGGCATGAACATCAACTTTAATCGTCAATTTAAAGCTTTAAATGCCATTTAGCTAAAATTTTTTCACTTTCAAAAAATTCTTCTTAAACTTTTATATATTCAGTGATTATGAACAGTTTGAAAAAAGACTTTGTTTTAAGTGAACAACTATTTTAATTTGAAAGGTGAGGACATAAAAATGTCTAGCCGAAACATTTATCATGATTCAGAACTTTTTTGATTGCGATAATTTTAAGTTGGCCTAATGATGAAAAGGTTTCAATTTATGATTTCTTTGGAGTTTAATTGTCTTACTTCCCTGAAAAAAATTAACTGTTATTATAAATTCACCTAATGAGCATGAAAACTAGTCAATTTTATTTTTTCCCAATAAAATCAAATTATTAAGGGGGTGGCATAAATCACAAATGCTAATCTAGCAACCATCCCATCATGAATCATGTTTTAATATGCATTAGTTGACATATAGAAACTTATTGAATGCAAGAAAATGTAATCAGTGGTTCTGCCTGATTTTTTATGTGGAATTAAAAACTACTGATAAAAAATTGTGGACTTGAGTACCGGAAAAATTTAATCATATTTCTCAAAAATCGACAAAAAATAACAAATAAAAAATTTATGATTTTTCAAACAGCGCTCAGAAAATATGTAGGCATCCATGAATAAAGTTTAAAAGCTATTTTTGTTTGTTTGTTTGTTTTTGTTCATCCACATATTTCAATTAAAGAATCAGAACAAATTTTGGACGAAAAATGCGGAAAATTTTTTATAATGTTTTCGATTTTTTGAAATTTTTACGAATTCAAAAATGAAAGTTCGAACTAAAATCTTTCATTAAAGGGGTGGTGTTAGTGATTTTTGGGATTTCAGAGGCTTCGCACGGTTAGACAAATGCAGACTGGAATTTTTGAAACATACATTAGAAAGATCTATCTTTGATCTCACGATTCCATTTGACAGTTTAGTACCACTCTCACCAACCATCTGGTTAACCGCGGTTAAAGACGAGTTCCTCAGCTTTTTTTTAAGAAACAAGGATCCTAGAGCTTATATCGGAAAGTTTTGAGATTTGGTGGGAATCTAGAATTGTCTGAATTTTAGTGAATCTGGTTCTGTTTTTTCGATTTTGCTTAAGGGGTCAGGAATTTGGCTGAATGTGCCGAAAAAAGGTGTTTTTTCGACGTTTTGATAAAAGTCTTTTTTCTGTGGAAGTGCCAGAAACGTCATTTTTGGAATGTAACAAGTCCTAGGGGTGGTGAACATCGAATCGGTCGTAATTTTGCCCTGATTGACTGTAAATCGACAGAAAAGTGCGCGAAAATGACGATTTTGAAAATAAAAGTGATAATTAGAAAATTTGAATGTCACCAAAGATAGATCTTTCTAATGTATGTTTCGAAAATTTCCAGTCTGCATTTGTCTAACCGTAAGAAGCCTCTGAAATCCCAAAAATCACAAACACCACCCCCTTAAATAGATTAAAATTATTTTTGTGAGCTCAAACACATCTATTCTGGCTGAGCTAACGGTAACAAGCACAAAAAATATACTAACTAATCATTTTCTTAAGTTATATTGACTCCAGTCTGCCCATTATATATGCCACCCTTTAAGGGGGTGCCATAGGTCCTGCAGATTGGTATATTTTTTCAGAGCAATATCTATAAATAATAAAAAATAATAATCGTCAAAGTTTTACAATTTTCTCAAAGATAAATGTAAACTTTTCAGAAATTCGGTTTCTTTGTTTCTGGCAAAGCCTTGGAGTTAACATTTTTATAACAAATCGTTAAAGTGAATTGAATGAAATTTGAAAATTTTCTTACATATTTTATATTTTCAGAAAAAAACGACCCCAGCAAAAGTTTTGCTACAAAACTCATGCATTTTACTAGATAATTATGTTTTTAATGTATTTGTTCAACCTAAAAATCTATTTAGGAAATTACTTGGCCCAACATTTCCAGATTATTTACTTGCAGTAGAAAGTGTGCCGTACTGGGAACAATGAATTCGACAAAACCAATTGATCTTGTTATTTTTAAATATTCTTTTGATAGTTCATAACTCTGCAATTAACATAAATTCAGTAATACAAAATTAAGTTAAAATTCCATTTATCACCATCAGTGATATGATATAACATATATGATATAACTTATATATATCCCACGAAATTATTTTTTGTTAATATATTTTTCAAAAAAACAATAAAAAATAATTATTTTTTTCAAATTGTAATTTGTTGTTTAATAGTCGTTATTTTATACAAATATTTCTTAGAAAACTACTTGCTAACTTTGAGGGCCTTATGAAACGCAAAATTAATTCGAACCTCACGCCTAAGCACGCACGTATGATATCGTGTTGCTGGTCGACGTTTTGTATTAAAATTTCGCAGTTGAGGCAAAAACCGCATTTTCTTTCAAAGCTCAACAGCGCCCCCGAAGCCTGAGCAGGTGTTCGTCGAATAATAATTCAATCGAATACAAAATTATAAGTTATTTGTTTAGAAATTTATTTGAATCACGTTTTTTTATATCCCTTTATCACTTTTTGGTTAGAATGCGTAGCCACAACGTTAAAATCACACGTTATAAAGAGTAGTGGCTACGCATTCTAACCAAAAAGTGATAAAGGGATATTGACAGTATTTCATTCAATAATTTGTTTTCAAATTTCATTGATATTTGGGTACAGATTATTAGTCGTCGTTGGATATGCTGTGCTCGAATGTTGTAAAGAGTTACTATAGGAAGGCGGGCTTTCATAATTTGTTCCAAAATCTACTAATTTTTCGTCGGGATACGGAGTGTTTGGTGGTGTATCCAAATCCATGGCTGGTGCACTTGGTTCAACTGTTGCAGCTTTTTCAACAGGTTTTTGAACGTTATTTTCTACCGTTTTTTTAACCTGATTCTCAGCAGGCTTTTGCGCCTGATTGTTAACAGATTTCTTCACTTGTTTCGGAGTCGTCGTCGCACTTGGAGAAGGTGGATATGGATGTTTTTTAGATTTAGAGGCTGCGGTTTCTGAAAAAATATATTTACAGTAGATTATGTACAAAAGGCAATATTTTTTTTTATTATTTTGTGTTAATTTTTTCAAGGGTACTAACGTTCTTTTTTAGACGCCTTGTTCCCAGCTAAGGCGCCTATTCCAGCCCCTATGGCTGTTCCGATACCGGGAAGAATCATTGTTCCCATAGCTGCTCCAGCACCAGCTCCAACTAACTATTATTTGAATTATTAAAAGTATTCACAATCTGAATTTGAGATCGCTTATTTGTCAATAAAAATAAATGTTTTTAACTTCACCGCAAAACTGCAATTTTTGCGGTTATATTTCATTTCTTGAAATTGACAAGGCCGTGTAGGCTAGGATGGGAATTGATCTCAACTTGCTCTGTATTATTTTTTGCTTTCAAAATTTCCAAATGTTACTTTTAAATAAAAAAATCCACTTTTTTTGAAATTTGTCATTAGTCAAACTTTTAGTTCAAAAATCAGTTTTAACGATTTTAAAAAAATTGGTTTCGGTACCTCCCATGCATACAAAAAGATGGGCCTTGAAAATTCAAAAAACAATCTCGAATCAGAGTTAGGAGCATGGTTCAAATTAGAGTTTCAAAATTTATTTTTTTGCACTTTATGGGGTTTTTAAGTTTTTCTTGTCAAAATTTTTTATTTACCTTCAGATGTATTTACAAAACTTCTTAAAAATTATAATCATATATTTTCCCAGACTTTCAAATTTTATTTTTTCTTTAATTTCATGATCGGGTACTTCTTTTTAGGCTGGTGAATATCATTGGCATGAAAACATATTATATTTCTAACCCTGGCTTAGACCTAGTTTATTAATTCATTTTGTAATCAGGCTGTCCGCGCTTTGTCTCATTATAGAAACTAGGATTTTTTCCCATTATAGAAAGTAGTTTCTTTCAAATATTGATGAATGCCCAAGTTTCTACCGCGTAAAACCAAATTACAACGCACGTTCATAAGCTAAATTTATTCGGCCCTTTGTATTCAAGTTATGACAAGTTCTACTACTGTAGAATTCAGAAAAATATTTAAAATTTTTGAATTATTAAAAGTTTCATGAACGCTATTTCTGATTCACTTTATATGATACTTTATATGATAAGTTATAAGGATATAAGTTATATTCCCAAACTCCTTATTTGTAAAGATCTTCCATTAAGAATTTCCTATAAATAAGGACAGACTTAAAAGGCACGATCGGTGCATAAGGGGATAAATTAACCCTCACTGGCTCAAAGCAGTTTCCCAGTGGTCAATTACCACTTCTCCAAAAATAAGCAAAAATAAAAAAATTATTTTTTGGTGAAATTAAAAAAATTAAATCACTCCAAATTATGCAAGTAAAACGGTGAAAAACTCACCTTCTTCTTATTTGAAGGCTTTTCAGGAGCCATTTCAGATTGAATTGTAGGAGTTTCTACTTCCTCTGAATCATCACCTTTTTTATTTTTACCTCTAGTCAAGGCTTTATATCCCAAATATATTAAAGCCATTTTATGTTAAAAATTGGGTCTCTTGCTTTGCTCGAATGGCTAATTTTTGTATTAATTTATACATAAGAACAAATATTTAACGTAAAGCATATGCGTGCGTAGCATGTGTAAATGTAAATAATGATGACTAGAAAACAATTTCATTGTAACAATTTGTCATTATATAATTAGTAATCAAAAAAAATCTCATATAAATAGTAAATTGTAAATAAAATTCAAAATTAATTTCTCTGGAACGTTTATATCCTTTTACGAACGGAATTCCATCTCAAAAACGTTTACTATCTCTATAGCGCGAGTTCGAATCCCACTAATGTTGTCTAAGTGATTGTCTGAGTGATTGATCTCAATATCAAGCNTATAATCAGACTCAAGACAATCACTAAGACAACATAAGTGGGATTTGAACACGCGCTATAGAGATAGTAAACGTTTTTGAGATGGAGTTCCGTTTGTAAAAGGATATTGTATTTTTAGATAAGAGACGACGTGCCAGGGCTATAGTAAAAAACCATGATTGTATTCAATAGTCAGCATCTCTACAATGTCCTTTATTGATTCATATTAATTAACGATATTTGCATACGAATTAATTGCGTGAAAAGTTTTTAACCGCGGTTACACTACGGATTTTTGTTCAATCCATGTCATAAATTATGACTTATAATATACGTTCGTTAAATTGTAAATTGAACTTTTTCGTGAAGGTTATCTCGACCAGGGGTCGGCACAATCGGATCGGAATCGGATCCGATCCAATTTTTTCAAAAGGCGCGACCACCGTATCAAATTTTTTCAAAAGGCGACTGATCCGATCCCGATCCATCCAATTTTTGTACGAGCCGATCCGATTCCATACAGCCCCGATCCGATTCCGATTCTATTTTTTTTTGAAAATGAACTGGCATTGGTAGTTTTTGTTGTCTTGGTTTTTGGTATTTTATGGTTTAATTGTGAAACAGTTTTCAACACAAATATTTCAACTGCTTCTTGAGGGTGGTAACGCAAAATGTACACAATGTGCTCATCACATGCCATCTAATACAACATTTGCGGTCTGAAGAGCACGCCAACAACTCCCTTGTAATCATTTTATTAGAGCAATAAAACATGGATGTGTGTGGTGCTGGATCTTAATAGAATTACAATTTTTTTTCAAATTTCAAGTTTAAAATTGTATTTTTATAGGTTTCGATTTATATACACGTAAGTATGTACGTAAGTATGGTGGTTCCTACATTTTCTGCTGTTTTTTAGTCATAAAAATGCACCAAAGCAATTGTTTATCTTCTGAACGCAAAAACAACCCAAATGACATAAATTGTAGTTTTGAAAATTTTGTTTTTTTTCGATTTTTTAACAAATATCAGTTTTACTTGGAAAAAAACATTTCAGTTTCGAACCAAATCACAATTGAAAAAGTACGGTAGGAACTGTACTCAGTACTACGCACATAAATTGATTATAATAAAAAAAATATGTGATTTAACGGACTCGAACCCACGACCATTGCTACCGTGAGCAAGTGAGTGACTCCTCAGCTATTACGCCTACAGTAGTACTGATGAGAATGTTTTTTCTGAGTTTTGAAACCAATAATTAAAAGACAAAAACATAAAAAACTATTTTCGAGGTTAACAATGTACGGAAATCAACGGGGTTCTTGAAACCCGATCCAATTCCGATCCGATCCAATTTTTTTTTGAGTCAACCGATCCGATCCCGATTCGATCCAAAAAAAATTTGAGGCAACCGATCCGATCCAAAAAAATTTTGAGGCAACCGATCCGATCCCGATCTGATCCAAAAAAAAAATTCAGATGTGCCGACCCCTGATCTCGACAACATCATGAAAATCTTAATCCCCCGCCGGATTGCTCAATTCAAAATCAAAATAGCTGGGGCTGATTTATTCATGGTTAAAAAAATTATATGGACAGAAGAAAAAGGAACATGAGTTTTTATCCAAGCTTTTCGATATTTCTAGAATGCATAAGAAATTCTGAATTCAATTTAACATAATATTATTTTCTGAATTTTATCCTATATCTCTAGAATTTGACTATTCAGTAACGAAAACACTTTGTTTGCAATATCAATAAAACAAGGCTTTTCTGTTTGATGTTTGGATTTGCCTTCACCGACCCCGTGATGATCGTTGATCACATAAATTTTTTATGAACTCGTCAACTAAATTAAACCGGTAGATCACTTGTTTGTAAAATCTGAAAAAAAGCATAAAATCTGGCGAAAACATCGTTAAAATAATTGTGAAATTATGGTAAATTTTATAGTTTTTCGGCGTTTTTGACGTGTGAAGGAACTTAATTGGAGTTGTAAATGGCTCTGATTAATCGCAAGCTTATCGATATTGAATAAAATATTTAAAAAACAAGCACAATATACCACATACAGTAAGAGTGTTAAAATGCGATTTATGAGTCTTCAAAAGACTGTCTTTTGTTGCACGTTTGCGTTTGACCGATGATAGTGCCGGTAATAACGGCGTTGAACAAGAAGGGCTTCGAACATACGGGTCTTACAATAATCAAAAAATCAGGCTTTAAAGGGCTAGTGTCCGAAGAAACTTAGTCTGAAATCTGATATTGTACTAACCAGCCCCACAAAAATAATTGTTGATAGTCTCGTAGCTTTTCTATGCTCAGTTATGTCACTAGAGGGCGGCAAAGTCAAAAACAGAGGTATCCCGAAAATGCACTTAAAACTGAACTTCCGCAATATCAAAAATGCACAGAAAAGTTTAAAACACTTTTGTTTATTCAATAACAGTCTATTGTAAGGCAGTAATTGTTACAAAGTAAAAATCTAAAAATAAGCTAATTTGTTTAATAAAATCAACTTAAGTGAGCCTACTAAGCAAAAAACAAGGTTCTCGATAACAAGGGTCAAATCTTCTCGTATTTAGTAACTATGTGACTAGTACTTTGTGAATCTTAAGCTGATCATTCATCNAGTAAGAGTGTTAAAATGCGATTTATGAGTCTTCAAAAGACTGTCTTTTGTTGCACGTTTGCGTTTGACCGATGATAGTGCCGGTAATAACGGCGTTGAACAAGAAGGGCTTCGAACATACGGGTCTTACAATAACAAAAAGTCAGGCTTTAAAGGGCTAGTGTCCGAAGATAAACTTAGTCTGGAAATCTGATATTGTACTAAACCAGCCCACAAAAATAATTGTTGATAGTCTCGTAGCTTTTCTATGCTCAGTTATGTCACTAGAGGGCGGCAAAGTCAAAAACAGAGGTATCCCGAAAATGCACTTAAAACTGAACTTCCGCAATATTCAAAAATGCACAGAAAAGTTTAAAACACTTTGTTTATTCAATAACGGTAACTGTTTAGTAAGGCAGTAATTTGTTACAAAGTAAAAATCTAAAAATAAGCTAATTTGTTTATATAAAATCAACTTATAAGTGAGCCTACTGAGCAAAAAACAAGGTTCTCGATAACAAGGTCAAATCTTCTCGTATTTAGGTAACTTATGTGACAGTAACTTTGTGAATCTTTAAGCTGATAATTCTAAAGGGATTTCAAACAAAAATTAGATTAAATTTTTTTAAGAAAAGTGAAGTGACCCTTGGAGGCTCCGAGCCCATTAATCGGCTCATAAAATTTTCTAACTTAAAAAATTGACAGATAAAAATACTATCATCAATACAGACTTTTGATGGAAATTAAAGATAGAGTTTGATAAAGTTAAAAATTTCAATTAAATTGTTCTATCACCGACCGTTCAAAAGTTATTTTATCTTACTTTTGTTGCTGATTTCTCTAAAATTAAACTAAAATGTCGACTTCTGAAAAAACAAAAAATTTGAGGAAGTCAGTTTTTAGAAGAGGTTTTAGCTATTTCTTAATACCAACAAAAAATTTTTACTATCCGGAAATCTTGATTTATTTTTTTTCGCGTTAATTACCGAAATCTCATATTTTGACAAATAAATTGATCAGATTATTAATTGTCTGAAATTGCGGGGAAATACCGCGAATTAAGTTAATACGATAAACAAACGACTATTTTTGGAGTAAATCAGGTTTCAATACTTCTTATAACTTTTTAATCAGAGAATATTTTTCAAACTTAGAAATAAATTAATTAAACCTTAGATAATTTTTGAGAATATTGTGAAGAAAATTTGTTTGTGAAAATGTCAGTTAAATCAGAACACTATAAAATCTAAAGGTGGTTTTCGACGGGCATTTTTAACAAATAAATGTTGATATTTTAAAATTCTATTAAATTATAAAAAATTTTCGGACTTTCTGCTTGTCAAAGAATGAATCTAGAAACAAATCGGATATTTAGTTATCTAATTATAAGTGTTCAAAGTCGAGCCTAAAAATTGGCTTAGGAGCCTTCAGCGAAGTTTTTAGTTAGGAGCCTCCAAGAGTTAAAAATGAAGAATCAGAATAATACGTTGATTTTTGCCTCGTTGATTTTCCTATCGACTAGCATGATTATTCGTATAGTCTGCAGTATTTTATGTTGATTAGAACACTCTGTTTTACAGCGGATTTTCATTGAACAATGCATTGTCAACACTCCTTCACTCAAGAAATGAATAAAAACTTTATTGATCGTTGAAACTCATTTTTGAACGAAATACAAGAATGCACATGATCGTTTAAAACAACTCATCAGCAAAATATTTACAAGCTTAAATGCATTTAAATATAATAGTTATGTTATTCTCAATTATTCTCAAGGGCTTTTCACATAAAATTATTAATATTTTATGTTCGATCAATATTTGTTTTAGAAGGGAGTAGTGTCTCCTCAATTCATGTAGGTTTTCAAGAATGTTACTTACCACCAAGACAAATTTTCTTTACGGAAGTGTAAATTTTGAAACGTCAAAACCCTGAAGTAAATCCCTTGGTCACCAATGAACTGATCTGTCACGTGTTCACACTTAAGTTAATTTTTTAACGATTATAATTTTTTTGAGCTCTATATCAAAATGTTCAAAAATTGTATGTAAAATTTTGTTAAAAATGGTTTCAGAAAAACATGGTGACTCCATTAATGAAGGTCCAAAACATCATAAATGATAACTGTAAAGCAATCATTAAAAATATTCCATTTGCAAATTTAATCTTGTTTCTTCACTTTGTTTAAGGTCCAAATGTGAGAAGTAATTTGTTCCAAATATTGCAATTAATTGAAATTAATTACACTTTTACGAAAACCCCAAACTTAGCTGTATTTTTACAAGTAACACCAAAATTATATTTTTTGGGAAACGCCTTGATTTAGAATCTCATATCTTGTCAAAATAGCACTTGCAGTTTTTTAATTTATTAGTTTTTTTTGTCACGAACAGACTGACTATTATCTTTTTGTACTATTCACTACTTCTACTAACAATAACTCATTTACAAATATTTAATCAGCATACTACTGATATTTTAAACTATATTTTATATATTAATTATATTTTATATCTTCTGCTGACCTTATTTCAAATGTTCTGGTAGAAAAATCGTTAAAAAATTAGAATGCAGCATAATAATATATATCCTTGAGGCCCTCAGGTCAAGGGTGTTTTAAAGGCTAGGTTTATATTATATCAGGGCCCTCAGCTGACATTTCGTGAGTTTTTAAATCATACGAAGTGCGCTAATATGATCGGGTAACCAACAAAATTTAAGCTGAGTTCTATGGCGTATTAAAGAAATTAGGTTGTTGATTGGCATCCCGCGTTGTTCGTATCATTCAAATAGTCACGATCTGTCGGCAGAGGGCCCTTATTTCAAATATTTCAATATATTTGATTTACAAGAAAGTGCTAAAATATACTAGTAATTTTTAAGCTTGTATTATATATCTCTTATATATAACTTAAATATCTCTTTATCACACTTTTGTAAATATCCCAGCCCTACTACTTGAAAACACACTACGTTTGCTTATCAGGGCCGGGATATTTACAAAACTGTGATAAAGGGATATGATATATCAGTGTATAGAATGGCCCTTTAAATGACGTTTATTAAATTCTAAATATTGTTATCATCGAACAAGCGATTGGGACCAGAGCACGGTGCTTTTTTTAAGGGTGAACAGAGAACTTGGGATTCCTATGATGAATTAAAATAAAAAATAGCAGAAAAGAATCAGCTCGCGAAAAAAATTTTTTGCTTGAGCCCCCTTTTTTGAAATACTGTTCTGTGATTGAAAATTTTCATTTTTCTGTGATTTTTCCTGTGATTTTTCTGTGATTTGAAAGGTTAGAAAAAAAATTTTCCAATTTTTTTTTATCAAAATGCTTATAATATTGCAAGGAATACGTTGGTTGCCATGGTTAAGCGTCAATATGTCCCGATAAGGTCCGCTAATCAGCTACCAGGGATTTGAAAAAAAAGCTCGAGCAAAATTTTTATTTCGCGAGCTGATGCTTTTCCGCTATTTTTTATTTTAATCCATCATAGGAATCCCAAGTTCCCTGTTCACCCTCAAAAAAAGCACCGTGCAGGGGTCGGCACTAGAACACCAAATCGGTTCTAGAACAAGAACTAGTGCCGACCCCTGATTGGTACAACGAAACACATAAACAAAAAATTGTTTTTTGCAAAAACATAGAAAAAACATTCTTAGCTGATCAAAATGTAGGGCAATTAGTTAACGAGCCAGTAGAGATCCGGCAAATTTGGAAAAATATTTTAAAGCTCTTAAGTCTTAAGGAGCTAAATAATTTTTAAAAATGCAAAAACACCTCATAAAAATCAAGACAGGACATTTAAGATTGTGAATTTATGTGGCAAAACGTTTGTGACAATTTTTTCGAACAGATTTTAAATTCGGTTCAAAAAAAATGCCAATTTTCTACTATTCAATTATAATTTATACGATCTTATCCGCATAATAATTAGCTAATTATAATAATAAGCTGATTGTAATAATTCGCATAATAATTTTCCAAAAAACATTTCTAGGTCTGAGTGAAAGTATAAGGAACTACGGGCTGATTCCAAATTATAGCCAAATGATCATCGGTAAAAAAGTCTAAACCAGGCTTCCAAAAGGGATGGCTTTTATCCCGTTTTCTAGTCCTTTCCATAGCAAAAGATAAAGATTTCGGGAATAGGGATGGAAAATTACTTGAGATTTTTATCTTAGAGATATCTAAAGTCAATATAAGTTACTGGTTACAAATTTTAATAATCCGGTGGTATATTCTTTTTCAAACTTAAGTGGATCTTAAAAATGAGGGTTATCTCTATATCGCGTGTTCGAATCCCGCTAATGTTGTCTTAGTGATTGTGTTAGTGTTTGCCTTAGTGATTACGGAACAATCAACTTTGGCGCTCCAAATATAAAGCACCCTTGCCTATTATCATGTCCAAGACAGTCACTAAGACAACATTAGTGGGATTTGAACACGCGCTATAGAGATAGCCCTCATTTTCAAGATCCACTTAGGTTGGGAAAGGGATATATCGAAAAGCCTGCCTAGTCGTCGAATGCTATGACTAAGTCACAAGAATATGAAGTGACTAATGAAATGACTGGATTCTCGAGAAGTGACCAATGAAATGACTGGATTTCTCTATTTGGGACGTAGTCATAGAATTCGACAACTAGGCAAGATTTTCGATATAAGTCGAAAAAGTTTTATCGGTCTTTAAAAATATAATTTATCGTTTCTTGATGAAGAAAGTATTCTCCGAAATATATGTTTCCGAAATTTTAATTGTTCACAAATTATGAAACACCGATATTTCGTTTATACAAAGTCAAAGATAAATTTTCAAAGTGCAGTGGTTTATTTTTATTAGCGCAATCGTAAATGTTGGTCGAAAATATTAAATTTCAATATTCTGAATATCATATTGATATATCCATTTCAGTGTGAAAAAACACAAAATCGGAGAGTAGATGTCAGTGTGGTGTAGAATAGGGTTTTTAAGCGACAGGTGAGTGTACAGGCTGCCTGTCGAATAATCAGGGACGCTTAATTTACAGTCTAGTACACTCTTACCGTTTTTGTGTGTTTTTCACTCTGAACAGGATATTGAATATTATATTCACCAATCGGAAATCTCCAAAAAAATTCTCAAAACCAAAAAAAGTGTAATTCACCCTAAAAATGACCTATGACTAGCTAATTATAAAAATGCCCCAATGCATATATTTATAAGTAACACCTTGGAGTGAAAAGCTTGCAACTTTCTATAAAATCTCAAAATATCATATTTTTGGAACGGTTTATCGTGCGGTAACCTATATATACAACAGTTTATTTTATTCAAATATTATTTTTTCTGCTTTTTAATTAACTTTTTTATTCAAACATGAGTATTTTGCCAATGCACTCTTTTGCATGTTTATGCCCTTTCTTTGCACCTATAATAACCTATCATCACCTTTAATAACTGCACGTTCAAAATAAACTTCCTGATTTGCTAGCAAGATTTTTCTACAAGATAAACATTTTTCAATTGAGGTCCCCTGCTGCGTGGGCTGGAGGCGTTCCAAGCTATTATTTGACGTCACAGCATGCCACCAAAATTACCATTTTGAGTCATGTAATACATCTTGCTTGTCAGGCAGCCTTATTATTTCTATAGGTTAAAATTGGCTAGAAAGATAAAAGGGACTGAAAAATCCTTGTAAAATTTGAAGATAAAATTTATCAAAGAATTAATTTTGCGGAATTAACTTTTTTGTTGAATGTTCATGTTTGGTCAAACGCTCGCTTTTTAGTTTGCGTTCAAAAAATTTTTGATTGAGTTTTTTTTTGAAATAATTTTCTATGAACTTTTCAAATTTTGAAATTCTCCATTAGTCAAAATTTTTCTTATATAAATTGACGTCACGGATCGTGTCTGCACTGCTATTAATCTCCGAGAGCAGCGGTATGACGTCAAAAAACTCATTATTTTCATAGGTTAAAAGATAAGTAAAAACTAATTGCAGCTTTCTCGCAACAAAAAAGGGCTGAAAAGCCATTTGTATAATTTTAGAACAATTTTCTTGAAAAAATGATTCTACTTGAAACTTGGCGTTTTCACATGGGTTTGAGCGATTTCTAATTTAGAGTGGCTTGTGGTCTACGGTATTCCACATATCTTTTTGATACCAGAGCTAGGCTGTCCTAGAGCCAATTTTTTCTTTTTTACAATTTCGACACTTTTCCGGTGATGATTGATGACGACTTTTTAACTATTCAAAAGATCAATTCAGAGGGCATGGGAAAGACTAAGTACTCTATTAAAATCAGTTTTACCTTTTTTATTTATTATATTAACATTTCAAATTCCTTAGGGAGAAGCAGATTTTGGATACAATGATCAGGTTCTGGGCGTATGAATTAAGGTTTTGGGCTTTTTTTGAAAATTTTTCAAAAAAAAAATCTTCGAAAATTTGCACCACTTGACAACACGGCATAACGGGGTCGATAGTAAAAAGTAGATCAAATGAAGTTCACTCTTTGAGAATTTCCGGTTCTAAATCAATTCTTACCAATTTTGTGATTGATTAATTTAAAAGTATTTTTACATGGCAGTCAACTTTTTCACGACGCTAACGAGATATCGAGAAGATGGTTTTTGGCATTCTACTGCCAATAAAAAACTCGATGTAAAATATTGGATAAAAACATAAATAAAATTAATTTTTCAGCTAACTTTAAGACAAAAAAAGTATGAGTCTACCGAGATTCGAACCTATAGTTTTCCCGTAATTTTCATGAAAAACGTTGCCACCAGTCTTCCAAAGACATCTTTTTGGCGATTTTTCATCCCTATCTTTTGCTTTGAAAAATGATGGAAAAGTGATAAAAGCCATCCTTTGTGGAAGCAAAGTGGCCACCATGAAAAAAACTGCCTCAAGATTTTTGAAACTTATCATGTAATGCCAATTTTGACATTAGAAATAATCTGAAATGATGCAATTTAAACAACATTTACAAAAAAATAACATCAATTTTTATTTAAATTAAATTAACTCGTACAAAAATGGTTCTAAAGCAACAGGGGCCACATTGAGTCCATTCTTGGCTAACGAACTATTTGGATAAAAGTACAGAATGTGAGATTTTACCTAGCGAAGAAAGCTCCAGAAAAAACAACACCGACCAATAAAAAGTGAGATAGAGCAACACCATCACAAGATAATTGAACGCTAACCAATCAGCATGCGAGTTCTTAGGTGTTTTCTGTAGCTTGCCTCGCCAGGTAAAATTTAACATTCTGTAATTTAATGAATTTATAATTCTAGAATATAACGCGTAAAACTATCTAAGCTATGTAAAATTTTGTTATACTATACTAATTAAGTGAAGGGAAGGTGAATTGAAGAGACAGGTGTTGTTTTCTTTTACGAAAAATTAACCCTTCGCTCTGATTGGCGGATAAATAGGCGGGACTGACACGGCTTTTCGCATCACATTATGAGTATTGTATATCCATTATGATGCCCGAGCAACTTAATTATCTTAAGTCTTATATTATATATTTGCCTGTTAAAAGAATAGGGAATAAGATATTTAAGTTACTCGGGCATCATGATAGATATAATACTTGACCTCAAATAAGGTTATAACGAACAAATCTTGATGAATTGAAAAAAAATAATAATTTGGCAAAAATACATAGAAGTCGGTGTGACCTGTTAATGGTCGTAGTCCCTAAAATCTCGATTCAAGCGAATAATTTAACAAAAAAAAACAAAAATTTTAACCATTGTGGCTCATTAAGGTCGGTTTCTTTTAAGGCCGACGACCTTTATAAGGACCACCGATCATGAACTGTGAGAGTGAATAAGTTTGAAACAATTGCAATTTGAAAGGGCTGTAATTATGTTAGTTCTAGAACTTTTAAAGCTTCTATTCTTCATGTTTTTCTTCCTCCTCTTTTTTCGGAGCCGGCGCTGGTTTTTTCTTACACTTTTGAAAGCATTTTTACTTTGAACCCGAAGGCTTTCAGAAATAAATATAAAAATATATAATAATTTTGTAATAAAAAATTCTTCTCTTGACCGCTGAATTGGAGAAACCAATTTTAGGAAATAATTACCAGTCTACACTGGCCTTCTTTGGCGTCACTGCTCGATTTAATTTTTTCTAAAACTTGTCCAAAAGAAGCGTTTTCAGGTGGAACGTATAAAAAAAATAAACTTTGTGAGGAAACCAGGATAAATTTGTATATTTTTTATTTACGCATTTATATCGTACAGTGCTTTTATGGGGAGTCAAGGATCGTTGTTTTTAATTTTTGATTATGAGACGGAAAATGGTCAGAAATGATACAAAATTTACCTATCATCTCCATAGAGTCACAAAAACCTGAAATCTCTTCAAAATTTTTAAAATAAGTTGTTTTTTATTTTTGCATATGCGGTTTTACTCAGTCATTTTGAAGAAAATTTATTTTTAAGCTTTAACTTTCAAAAAACTTTCGTGGCATAATTGGCTTAAAACAGTGTTTAAAATCTGATGCTTATATATAAATAATGATTTAGAGGCATTTTCAGGAAATCACATTTTTTAACCTTATGTTGGAATTTGAGGGATTACTTCCCTCAACCACAATAAAACGGAAATTCAGAAAAGTCTTCGATTAGCTATGTAAAATAAAGTAGGTACCGCAAAATAAATTTTGGTTGAAAAAGAAAATTTATACAGTTTATTGTAGATAATTACAAATAAATAATTCTGGTCATAAAATATTTGTTAAAAATCACTTGCAACCCTGTCAAAAATTAAAAGCGGTTGTTTAAACTGCTTATCATTAAGCTTGATTTTGAATTTGTTTGAAAAAAATTGCAAGAAAAATATCAAGTTTAATGATAGGCAATTTTTTCCAAAATCTTCGAAAAATGCTTATTTTTTACAAAACGGGACATAATTTTTTTCAAAATTTTTTTCCGGGGCAATTTCAGCAAAGAAACTAAAAGTTTCATCAAAAATTAATGAAATCTGAGCTAGTCAATTTTTTCGTTCCTCATTAACTTCGGGTCGATAGTAAAATGGATAAAACGTAAAATGGATAAATTGAAGATTTTGAACTCAAATAACCCGAACAAAAAGTTCAAGAAATCAAATTTGACTAATTCAAGCTAAATGATTAGAAATTCAACAGTCATAAGTAGAATCTAAAATTATTTTTTTTGCGCCAAATGATAATTTCAAAAATGCAATGACATCATGAAAAAAACCGTTTTGGTACATTTTTGAAATGTTTCGCAAATTTATATTTTGATTCCTTCATGCAAGGAAATAATTTTTAGTTTGTTTAGAGAATTCAATCTAAATAAGGTGATTCGGCAAACAAATTGGAATTTTATGCTATAGAACTCTTGTTCTTGCCGGTTAAAGTTCAAAATCTCAAATTTATCCATTTTACGTTTTATCCATTTTACTATCGACCCATTAAATTCATGTAAAAGCACTGTGAAATCCAAATGCACAAAAAACAAATTATGGTCTTTATCACTGTTTCGTCATAAAATTTATTTTGCATTCGTTCGACCTAAAAAATAAGAAAAAAGTCAAGAGAAGAAACCTAGATATTCTTGGACAAAATTTTAAATGCCTTCCTTTGAAAATATTCCGCAGATAGAACTGTAAAAGTAAATAAAAACACTAAGTATCACTATAGGGCCAATAATGGTCCCCAATAGTTTAAAATCGGTCGCAGAGGCATCGGGCTTTTTGGTAGGTACATCTAAAATTTGAGGTAATACAGATAAATTTCACTTTTATATAATGATATAAAATTAACGGTTAAATATGGCCCAGAATATAATTCACCCCAGGACTCCAAGGGTTAATTTTTTGTAAATGCTGTTCCTTGAACAGCGCACATATTGAGCTGTAACAGTATATTAAAATACTTACACCAACAATAGGTGCAAAAATTATTCCAAGTAGTTTAAAGTCAGCACCACTTTTTTCTGGATTCGGATCTTTGGTTGGTGCTAAAAATTAAATTCTCAAAATGCTGAGAATAGCCGGCACCGAGCTACGTTAGAAAATTACAAAACAATTTGAAAAGCTACTGAGTGTTTTTTGCTAGGAAAATCATAGTAGCCTTTGTCAACTCGAGAAACACCAAATTTTCTAACCCACGCATAATACTGTAGTACCGCCCATCCAAATAACTGAGTGGTGAAGCGTGGGTTGATCATTGTAGTACGTTTTGGGTCAAATTTGGAAAATAAAGCATTCTTATTGGTTGATTTTATGAATCAAAAGACACACAGTAAACTTATTAAAAGTTCTACATAAAAATAAATTAAAAAAATAAATTGTTAATAAATTGTAAAAAAATTTTAAAAAATAAAGAACGATAGAAAATTAAATTTTTTATAACCTTTAGGCTATAGGTTATAGGGAATCCACTCTTGATCACAGCACGTGTGAATCACTTCAAACAAAAATGAGCATTATGGGCTAAAAATTAGACTACTGTTTATGAAATTACTATTACAATCTTAGAAATTATTTATTAAATTTCTAAAAAACACCCTAGAAACACCAAGAATGACATTCTTCTGTAATTGAATAAACTTTGAAAAAATGTGTAGCAAAAAGTTCAAAGTTGATTGCCGCTTGGTTATATAACTCGAGAAAAATGTCACACTGTACAATATTTTAAAGTTTAAATAGCATTTGTTTAAGCCACCTATTGACTAATAAGCAAAAAAATGATCCCTGGTCCGATTTTGTGTAAAATAAGGAACTCGAAATCCTTCTAACCAAAAATTTCTTTCAGATTATTTGATTTGGGAACTTTAATTTATAGCGATTAGCCAGTTCTAAACCAGTACTTAAAACAAATATCGGAACTGGGAGGAAATCATGTAAAATCTGCAAAGGAACGCGGAAAAAGGAGGCAAAATATCAAACAAGAACATTTGAACATTAATAAAAAATATAAAAATGCATTTTTCAGCAAATTTAAAATAAATTAAACGATAACAATTTTTTCGGATTTTGAAATTTCTTATTCTTTTAATCTGCAAAAAACTTTAATAATGAGACAATATTGTCGAGTAAAAGTGAAAAACATTATTTAAAAACTCTCAAAATTGTTTGATTTAATTTTTCTTATAAAATTTTTGAATTTTTCATAAGTTTTCATAAACATTTTGTACACGAAAGTGACGTCACGAATTATGTCTGCAATGCTAGTTACCCCCAGAGCAGCGTTATGACGTCAAAAAAGTTTTAGACATAATCCAATTGCCTTTATTCATTATTTAAAATGCCAAAAAAATCAAAATTAGATTTACTTCGCAGACTATACATGAGTTCATTTCATTTCTCAATATATTATCCAAATAAACGTATATTTTCATCGTTTTATCTGGGTTTTAAGGGGATTTAGGGTGATTGGGTTAACTTACATGGTTCCTCTGTAGGCTTCTTTTTTGTAGCTCTTCGATATCTGATGTTTCCATCTAAAAATTTAGATTCGGGAACGATTTTGTGAAAAAATTTCATATTATGAGGGTGCGATTATGGGCGAAAGTTGTTATTATATGTTTCGATGCCCTTGGCCAAGCTTGGTTAACCAAATAGCCAATCAGATGATTCAAAGTACCTGAAGGCTTTTTTGCATTTTAACAAGCAAAAAATACAAGACCTTCAATTTATCATGACCTTCAAAAACATAAAATTAATTGGATTTTTCTCATCGGCCAAGTGCAATCCCCCCCTCTTAATTTTTTTTTCTAATTTCAGAGATTGCGGTTTTTTGATGATGATGATTTTGGGAAGAACTTTCTAAACGCATAAGGGCCTTCGCGACGTTTGTAAAGTACTAGATAGTAGATCATAATTTGACGAAAATTATCATTTTGGTCAATTCGCAGTACTAGCTTTTTTACGGAATAAAATACGAATTTTTGTAAATCACCAAGAAATACATTTTTTCTCATTAGTATGGCAGACTGGAAGGCATAGTTTACCGTATTTTTAACAGATTAAAAAAAATTATCTTCATCGTAAAATTGATTTGTTATGGAATATGTCAAATTTGAACTTTAAAATTTATTCTAAGCTGGAATTTATTGAGCGGGGCGGTTTAAGATTTTGACTGAATAATTTATCCCAGGCGGTTTCATCGCATAAAATTATAATGATTTTTAAACTTTAAAAACTTTTTTCCTCCAAAACATTTGAGTATTTCGTGATTTACTTGTAGGGACTTGCCAACCTGACGACATGAAACATCTCGAAGTATAATCAATCTAAACCATTGTCTTATAAGGACGCTTAACAGACAAATCTGCCACGACTATTGTTTTCTCTAAAATGTTCTTTGGAATTTTCAACGATCTAGTGGAAGATGAAGAAACGAAGATACTACATGTAACATGTACTAGTTTGATTTTTATTAATAAGATTCATTTGTATTAACATTTAATTTTTATGAAAGTTAATAGCATTTTCGGGATGCTAAATAAAGTTTCTGGCAAGTTCAAAAAAATTAAAAAAAACCTTTGATATTTAGTACAGGGGGGCTCAATATTGTCGACCTCATATTCACCCTACGCAAAATCATCATTATCAGATAAAATAATTCCTGCTATATCCCTTTATCACTTTTTGGTTAGAATGCGTAGCCACAACGTTAGCATCACACGTTTAAAGGAGTAGTGGCTACGCATTCTAACCAAAAAGTGATAAAGGGATATAGTACAAAGAGGGTGCCCCATATTGCCGAATTTGCCAATATTGCCGAATATTTGCCTGTATATGTTTTACAATAGCTTAAAATTTATTTAAATTGTTGAAAATTAAAAAAGTTATTAGACTATTTTTCTAGACTAATTTTAAGTTGTTTATTTACAAAATTTTAACTTTTGGAAAAACTGAGAGATGATATCCTTTCCCAACGTAACTCCATCACAAAAACGTTCACTATCTCTATAGCGCGTGTTCGAATCCCACTAATGTTGTCTTACTAATTGTCTAGAGTATGATTATAGGCTATAATTTATAGGCAAGGATGCTTGATATTGGGACCGCTAAATTTGATCGGTGTGTAATCACTCAAGCAATCACCAATACAATCACTTATACAACATCAGTGTGATTTGAACACGCGCTATAGAGATAGTAAACGTTTTTGAGATGGAGTTCCGTTAGGAAAAGGATATTTAAAATCTGCCAGTGGATATGAAATCTTGAATGAATAAATCAGATCTAAGATTGGAATCTCTAGGCCTCGAGTTTCGCGTTCGCGTTTGAACTTATTTTCGAAGCACTTATTGGTTAACGTCGTTAAATCCGGTTGTCTTATTGGTCAAACGCAAACGCGAACGCGCCCAGAGATCCCAATCTTTGATATAAAAATGAAGTATTTTCAACTGATGACGCTGAAAACTTTAATGATAAATTAAATCTTGCCGTGTATTTTTTATAGTGTTATTATTTGCAATTCCTGACGTGTGTATGCAAGCGCAATCAACAATATGAAACACCATTATTATGTGCAATACTTTGTGTTGTCGAGAACTTTTAAAAAAATAGACTCGCGTTAGGTTGGCGCTCTTTCATGTTATTTCTTCCTTCGAAATTAGAGAAAATTTAACTGTCATTTGTATTACTTTTTTACGCTTTTGATGTCGCGGTATACAATTACAGAATTGTTTTTTCCATATTTAAGAGTAAAAATCAAAATCTTACACTTTTTCAAAGATGAATACATATTTATGATAATTGTACAAAAGATATTCCTGTGAAACGATTTTTGACCTTCATCACTAAAATATAGGTATCAGGGGAAAATATTCAATATCAACAATTCTGCTGGGGCTGGGCGGCCTGGGCCACTTTTTTGCTGAGTCTGGCATGCGCGAGGTCGAGCTTTTTTGGGCCAGGCGCTGGGCCAACATCTGCGGCAGGGAATCAGATGATTTTTATCTTTAACCTTAAGGGGCCCAACGGTATGAAAGGTCTTTCTGAGAGTCTTGTTACAGGAAAAACTGGTGAGAGCTAAAAACTTCTGTATACTTCGTATGGCTGGAATGACCGAACCTCGGCTACAAGTTTATGAATTTGAATATTCTACTAAATCCATTTCACCAGTAAACCGAATTTAAAAACATCGTAATTTCAAATCTTTAAAAATTGTTCAAGCGGCCTTCGAAAAACACGAAAAAAAGTATAAAATTCTTGAGATTATGTAAACGCGTAGTCAACTACCTGAGGCCAAAATTTTACTTGTTCAACTCACTAGAATTCTCAAAATCAGCTTGGATTTTGACAAGATTCTTCAGCTTCTGATAGTTCTCATTTATTTATTTTTTTGCATTATTATCTCGAACAAACCTGTAAGTAAATGGCTGTAGAAGCAAATTATTAGAGAAATGAGTCTCACTATCATTCTGAAGGCGCGCAACTTTAAAAATTTAGAAAAAAGGTCAAAATTTAAATTGCCATTTTCCATTTTTTTCCTAAATTTTAAAGTGCGCGCTTCTAGATGAAGTGAGACTCATTTTAAAAATTTTGCTGCTTAATTGTCATCTTTAGGGTTGATTTTTTGCGTTGTATAAAATGGAATAAGTTTCGTTTTTCGCAATTATTGAATCAACAAACCAATTCTATCTTTCTGAGATAAAACAAATAATTTGTTTGTTCGAACGAGAGATAATTCACATAGCAATCACCACGCACCCCAATAAGTGTTCGATTTAGCAAAAGTGCAGATGGAAAAAATAATTGACATTTAAACATTCCCATTATCCAGGCGGACCATATTTACACCATGGAATTGGTATAATGAGTTCACTTGATAGAAGCCAAAAAAAAATATTTTACGACATTTTAAAGTCGAATTAATTTTATGTTTTAGGCTGTTGGGTACCCATTAATAATATTTTCTCAACATAGGAAAATTTGATTAGCCTTGAAGTCTTTCAAATATATCTTACTTCCGTTTTAAATATTTTTATGCTTTAAAGTTTTAGAGTTATTTTTGAAATGACTTGTTTCAACGTGTATCATGATCAAATGAAAAAAAACATCAAAATACTAATTTCTTTCTCGCCACAATTTTCAATTATTTTTTATAATCGAGGAAGAATTAATCCGAGGAAGAATTTTAATAATCGAGAAAAAATCCTTGAAACTTTTTTTTGAATCATTAAAATTCAGGTTGACCATATGTATTTTTTTGCTATTCTTTATGGAACATGGGAAAAATATCATGAAAGAATAAAAATTCTATTACGTTTCAACATTTTTAACATCATCTTCAAAAGATTAGAGTCTAATCAGTTCAGTTTTAAATCAGAGATTCTTTCCTGAAGTTTGGTTTTTCATAGCCAGTGCAATCGTCACTATTGGAAATTTATTTAAGAATTTTCAATTTGGTCGATCGTTTTTTTATTGCGTTGCCTCGCCCCATGGGGGTCCGTGTATGTGACGTTTTAGTTAATTGTGGCAAAAACTTATTTTGATATAAATTCTCAATTTGGTCGCACCACGCGGTTTTAATTGGCTGCCTCGGCACAGTATCACTTTTAGTCAATTGCAAAGATTTAACTAGCATATCAGCCCAGCCTTCGGTGGGCCTTGTAATTGCATATAAAGACATGTAAATTTATTAGTGGAAATTTAAAATAGATATTTTCGAAAGTAAACAATTATAGTTGAAAGTAAACAATTTTATACCGGCTCTTATGAAATTTTAAATAAGTCAAATTTTGTTGAATTGAGGCTACCAATTTTTGCAATGCTAGAACCCAAGAGCAGCGTTATGACGTTCAAAAAAAACTTCTGGAGATAATATAATTGCCTAAATTAAATTAAATAATATTAAAAATTAGAATACAATAAACTCGTGACGCAAAAAATGNGGAAAAGGATATTTAAAATCTGCCAGTGGATATGAAATTCTGAATTGAATAAAATCAGATCTAAGATTGGAATCTCTAGGCCTCGAGTTTCGCGTTCGCGTTTGAACTTATTTTCGAAGCACTTATTGGTTAACGTCGTTAAATCCGGTTGTCTTATTGGTCAAACGCAAACGCGACACGCGCCCAGAGATCCCAATCTTTGATATAAAAAATGAATATTTTCAAACTGATGACGCTGAAAACTTAATGATAGAATTAAAGACTTGTCAAATTTTCTATTTTCCAGGATTTTGAAATTTAAAAAATAGATATTTTCGAAAGTTAAACAATTATAGTTGAAAGTAAACAATTTTATACCGCTCTTATGAAATTTTAAATAAGTCAAAATTTTGTTGAATTGAGGCTACCAATTTTTTTGCAATGCTAGTAACCCCAAAGAGCAGCGTTATGACGTTCAAAAAAAACTTCTGAAGATAATCTAATTACCTTAATAAATTAAATTAAATAATATTAAAAAATTAGAATAACAATAAACTCATGACGCCACAATGATGTGCTCGAATGTGAGACCTTATCTTCAATGACTACAGTTTGATTCTGTTTCCTGTTTAGAGTTGAAATTCAGTGTTGTGTCGTCAGGAGTTTATTCAACGAACTATTTTAAGTAAAAATAAAGGTTAATCTCTCATAAAAATATACAAAAATTTGTCCCAATCAGAAGTTTTGATATATAAGTTATAGCTCATCCCAATCCCGAAACACTGATGAATCAATATATGCCAGCTTAGACGAACTGTTATCACTAAGTTTTTTTATGCGTGGGTTTAACCCACTAGGTTCTTTAGGATTTTTTTGATTTGATTGATGAAACTATTTTCAGTGAAAATAATAAATTAAAAAGTTAACTTTGGTTTTAATACTGAGCTGAGTAGACTAGAAATAAGACATCCCGATTAAGAAATACATAGTTTCCAGATATAGTGTGGAGAATTATTACTCTTCCTGATTAATAACGTGCTTTCAGAAGAAATATAAGGAGGTAGCGGTCGTACTGTTTTAAGGTTACTTTGAGGTTCACAAATAGCACCAAATTGGTAGGGAACGATAAGAAAGCATAAAGTGTTTAAAAATTTATAAAAAATTCGAAATTTTTATTTTTTGAGAGTGATTTTCTCAGCAAAACCTAAAAACCTTATTTTCGACCAGAACAACTAGAAATTTCAAAAAGCTGTAACCAGATTTTCTTCTCGGCATAATCTAAGCGTCAATTTGATGGTTAGATTAAATCCGACAAATTTTATTTTCCTAGTTTTAACCTCCGGTTTACTAAAATGCGATTTTCTAGAATTCAACAATAAATTTCAAAAATCTAATTCACCTTGAATATCCAAAACATATTTCTCCTTCTTTTCACAAATCTATAGTGCATTCTGAAGTTTAACCTGAGAGGAGTAGTACTTTAAAGAGCAACAGGCGGTTTTTGGCAGTTCTAGAAAATACTAGTCCGTAATTAAAAAAAATGATTTCTCTAATTAGAGCATTATTGCTTCCGTAGATCATGTCAAGTTTTGAGTGGAGCGAGCTCTAGGAGGAGTAGGAATTTGAAATTTGATTAGGTTGTTCTAGAACTGGCCGCATGGTGGTCATCAGGGTCGGCCAAATAATATTATGATAAATTATTTTTGTAGATTAAGGATAAACCTACCAAATGTCTATTTTTAACCATTGGACGTTCAAAACGTCTCAAAAGAGGAGAATTAGCGCTATAAAAATAAAATTAGCAAAATCCTGAATAGAGTTGGCTCCAAGAAGTTCAAAAATCTCACTCAAAATTATTTTCGATGATCCTTTCAGAAGTTATTTTTTCTTACTTTTTTTGGCCAATTTCTCCAAAAAACCCTTTGATCGCTTATTCTTTTATCTTGTCAAACTGCAGAAATTTTCTGAGGAGATCATTTTTAGGAAAGTCTTTGGAAAATCTGTCATTCAAATAATAATGACTTTACTGTTGATAGAACT